>WNGS01002334.1:74388-89899 GCA_020271785.1 Procambarus virginalis
GTACACATTGCATCTCGGTGTACATCACACGTACTCCTTGCATCTTCTGTGTGTACCTACACCGAGATGTAAAGTGTCGTACCCGAGAAGTAAGTGTACGGTACACTGAGATGCAAGGTGTATGTAGCAGTACACCGAAGTGTCAAGATGTACGTACACCGAGATGCAGGGTGTATTACACTGAGATGTGTGAAGGGGTGGGTAGTTACGCTCTGTTGATTTTGCCATACCTCGAAACAATCCTGACAGGCATTTACCATACCAGATAGATACGAACCTAAGCAATCCTCCCTTAACCACTCGAGTCAAAATACATAATAAAACGTGGAATATTTATGAGCCATTACTAGTTTGTTTATATAGGTTGCATTTGTAACGTTGTTACTATTAACGCATAAACAGAGACCTATAGTGGAGAGAGGGTTTGGTTTGGTATTGGCTGAAGACCTATCAGCGTATGGAGATATACTCACACAGTGTATACTCACTGAGATGAAAAGGACCACTTCTCTGTTGTGCATGAATTCGTTAGTGCATAAAAGGCAATTTAGATCTTAATTAAATACTTCATTTTATTAAGGTTAGTAAGGCAATAACAACAAGAAATATGTTTACACGACAGCCCATCAGCCGCACTGTAATAAAGGAGTCCTGAATATTGTACACCATCTAAAAGAAACTGTTGCTACACATTCTATTTTGGTACCACATGTTTCCCGATTTTGATGGGATGTTCTTGTCCCTTCAACAATGCTTGTAGAGTAGTGTGTATAACCGGCCATATACTGCAGGTATGTTGACGACATTTTTACACAGGTACCTGATGTCAGACATCTGCAGGAGCTGAAAGAGGCGTTTGAGCAGAATCTGTGTTGCGTTTCACTTACGAGATGGAGAAGGATGGGAAGCTGCCCTTTCTAGATGTAACAGTCATGGAAAGGAGCGGAGGTTTCCACACTGCAGTCTACACTAAGGAAACAAACATAGGAATGTGCCTAAATGCCAACAGTGGCTGCCCAGACAGGTACAAGAAGAGTGTTGTTAACGCTTATGTCGAACGTGCTCTCAGCCACAGCATAGAATGGAAGCAAGTCGACGAAGAACTCTGTAGGGTAAGGCAGGTCCTAGTATACAACGGCTTCTCCAATGGTTTCATTGAAGACATCATAAGAAGGAAAGTGAAACGCCATGCAACCTCTGAAGAGACAACTAATACAACACCTATACCCCCTATTAGACTATTTTACAGGAACTTCTTCTCCACAGCTCATAAAACGGAGGAAAGGGTCCTGAAAGATATTGTTAATAGAAATGTTATCCCTACAGACAAAAATCAGAAGATACAACTAACGATTTACTATAAAACCAAGAAAACTGCCAACCTACTCATGAGAAACTCTCCGGACACAAAGCAGAACGCTTTGAAAGAGACAAACGTCGTCTATGCCTTCAAATGTCCTCTTGGGGACTGTAAGCCCCAAAAAACTCAGTATATAGGCAAGACAACAACATCTCTTTCCAGGCGTTCAACAATGCATAAGCAACAGGGCTCCATTAAGGAACATATACTCTCTTCCCACAACCAAACCATCACCAGAGAAATCTTAACAAACAACACAGAAATCATCGATAGATACAGTGACAACAGGCGGCTTGACATCTGCGAGGCACTACACATCAAGAAGTCAACACCAGCAATCAACAGCCAATTAACGTACAACTATATTCTACCCACTTCAAGACTCCGCTTCAATATAGAAACATCAAGAAATATGGGCCAATAGGCCTTCTGCAGTTCTATTGGGATCCGACTTCTACTTCTACAACTCTATACCCCCGTTTTCCATGTTCTGTGTTTCACCCCACTAATGTATTACATCACCTCACCCAAATGCAGGTATAAGAGCCAATGTTTGTTTCATAAAGCATGCTAAACTGGCAACTCGTCATCCAGTGATAGATAAAACAATTCAACCCAGCCTAGAGAACATTAAAAACATCATCACCAAAAAACTCTCACACCTCAACAAAGCCTACCTACACCAGAGAATAGCTGAAGGCTCGCCCTCTGCAACATGGTATCTTCAGGCAACTAAATTAGAAAGATTAAATATCCCAAAAGGAATCCACAGGGAAATAGCAGTTAGGTTATATAGACTACGTCTAGGTTACAGATGCAACTGGGAGATTGGTGAACCCCGACAGAGAGAGTGCATCTTCTGCCAAACTGTCACAGAAAAGCCATTACTTCACTATCTTCTAGAATGTGAAGCAACCAACGACCTTAGAAGAGCTTTAAGAGTTCCTGAATCTTGCTGTGGCCACCCTGAAGCCATCAACAGAGCCACTCTCCTGGTCAACAAAGGTGTCCAGCAGCTGGACGCCCTCATAAAGACTGTGAAGCAGTATCCTCCCCCGCGATAACAGCTCGATGATTAAATGCAATGTCAGAACAATGAAAAGAATTACGGAGGAAAAAAAAAAAATTGTACCACTTACGGGCTATTCATGCCCGTGCCACCTCTTGGGAGGCTTAATCCTTATCAATCAGGAGTAACCACCATTTGGTCACCATTTGGTCCGGGAGACATCTCCCGTCACGCAGGGTGCCGTCGCACCTCCACAGATCTCCAGTATCATCTCTCGATACTGTTAATGGCTCATAAGGGCCACCACTTACGGGCTATTCATGCCCGTGCCACCTCTTGGGTGGCTTAATCTTTATCAATCAATCAATCATAAAGCATAAGTTGTGTAGATAAACTAAAAGTCTTTGAAAATGTAATAAGTTTTACGAAACGCGCTCAAGTGTCGCGTCAGACTAGAAATAAAGAATGAATTTTGGAGAATTGATTTTTAATTTACCGTCATCAGTAAAAAGAAACATAAGGAAAATTGAGAAAATTCGTGTTAGAATTATTAATCTTACTTTTTCGGTCATATTTAATAACATATGTCTACAGGAAAGACTGCTACCAAATATACTAATATATATATATATATATATATATATATATATATATATATATATATATATATATATATTATATATATATATATATATATACATATATATATATATATATATATATATATATATATATATATATATACACATATATATATATATATATATTATATATATATATATATATATATATAATATATATATATATATATATATATATATATTTATCCGGTTGAGTGACGGTAATGTGCGCCTTCATTACCACAACAGAGCCAGGTGTTTGGGTTCTGGGCGCCCCCCCCCCCCCCCAGGGAGAACACCAATCAACAGCCCACACCGCCCGTCATGCAAAACACCTCCCAGACCTTCATTCCCACAGAAAATTTATTAGAGGCTATCAAAGCAACATCAGCCAGAACCTTGCAACACATCCCTAAAGCAGCCCGCCCTCATGCAGCAGCCAAATTATCTGTCCTCCTGAGAAAGGTCAACGACTCTCCTGGAACGACCCAAGCATGGCACAACCTCCTACTGTTTGGCAACATATGTCTAGCCACCCCTGCAAGGAGAGACAAAACCTTGGCTGCCTCAGTCATCAAAGCTATAAATGATTTTCCCAGGGAGGACAACCAGGTGCGCCTTCCCACTCGCGCGAGAAACACCCACGGCAGGAAGAGCAACAGTGCCATATCCGAGACATCAAAAATCAGAACATCAGTCACCAAGAAAATAGAAGAAGGAAACACTATTGGCGCAATAAGAGTCATCACCAGTGAGGACTCAATTCCCGACAGAGATGCCGCAACAGCTCAAGCCCTAAGGGAGAAACACCCTGCCAGGGCTCCGCGTGAGGACGACATTGTACAAGTGGGGGCTACCGGAGCAGAACCTCTCTGGGTGGCTGAATCTGTGGTCCATAAAGCAGCCATGTCCTTCCCAACAGGATCAGCAGGTGGGTTCACAGGACTAAAACCCAACCACCTCAAGCAAATGCTCAACCCAGGACTGGGTGATATTGCAAAGAACCTCTTGGTGGAACTAACCAGATTCACCAACACATGTCTAGCTGGCAACATACCAGCGTCCATAAGACCTATTTTTTTGGAGCATCTCTCTGTGCTCTAAAGAAAAAGGATGGAGGGATCAGGCCAATAGCTGTGGGCAATTCTCTCCGGCGTCTCGTCGCAAAGGCAGCTGCAAGAACAGTTAGTGATGCAGCGGCCAACATGCTGAAGTCAAAACAGCTCGGGTTTGGCATTCCACAAGGGTGTGAGGCGGCAGCCCATGCAGCTCGAGCCTTCATCGCCAACATCACAGACGAAAAGGCCCTTATCAAGCTAGATTTCAAAAATGCCTTCAATTTGGTGCGGAGGGATGCTGTACTCCGTGCGGTTCATAGTCATTTCCCTTCCCTCTACCCTTTCGTACATTCATGCTACAGTATGGATCTTAAGCTACTTTTTGGCGAACATGAAATTGACTCGCGGGAAGGCGTCCAACAGGGTGACCCCCTGCTCCTCTCCTTTTCTGCTTAGTCATCAAACAAGTCACAGAGGTCCTGTCCAGCGAGCTTAACATCTGGTTCTTGGATGATGGTACCCTAGCTGGTTCACAAGATTCCCTCCTGGAGGACATCAGAAAAATCCAGGAGCAAGGTGCAGTTTTAGGCCTCACCCTGAACCCTTCTAAATGTAAAATAATATGTTCCAACCAGGGCATCGTAGAGAGAATAGAGGGTCATCTGCCAAACATCCATAAAACTAAACCTGAAGACAGCACACTCCTAGGAGCTCCCCTGGGGTTGAAAACCATCGATGAGGTCCTTGATAAGATAATCGCCGACCTTAACAGGATGGATGGGAGGATTGAGGATATTGATGCTCATGATGCACTCTACCTCATCACCAGATGTCTGTCCCTCCCCAGGTTAACCTACTTTCTGAGGTGTTCACCATCTTACAGTAGCCAAAAACTAAGTGAGTATGACCGGTTACTGAAATCAATGCTAGAAAAAGCCCTTAACCTCTCTCTTGATGACCTACAGTGGAAACAAGCCTCTCTTCCCGTAAGACTTGGGGGCCTCGGAGTTCGAACAGCAACGCAAATCGCTGTTCCAGCCTTCCTGTCCTCCTTATCAGCATCCGACGACCTTGAAGGAAATTCTACCTGCCCACTTACATCAGCTGGCAGGTGTACATGATCCCAATTTTACACGCTGTGCCACAGAGTGGGCCTCTCGTGCAGGCCCATCACCTCAACCACCATCCCCAAAAGCCCACAAGCAATCCAGCTGGGATGGCCCATTGTAGACCAAGTTGCTGCAGAGTGCCTGGGTGCTGCAACAACACAACACGACATTGCTCGCCTCACAGCAGTAGCAGTCCCACATGCAGGGGACTTCCTGTTAGCAACCCCAATGTCGGCAACTGGCACGCGTCTCACACCACATGCCCTCCGAATTGCTCTGGCCCTCCGCCTTGCTGCCCCAATCCACACCAGATATAGGTGTATTTGCAGCGAGGTGGTGGCTGACAGGTATGGCCACCATGGCCTACTCTGCCAAAGCACAGGAGGATGGCACTCGAGGCACAGTGAAGTTAACGACATCATCAAGAGGAGCCTCACCACAGCTGGATGCCCAGTTGAAAGAGAGCCCCGTTACCTAACGCCCCGTAACTCTGAAGCTCTTATTGGTCGCCCGTATGGTATCACAGTGAACCCCTGGAAGAATGGCAAGCAGTTGGTGTGGGACTACACGTGCGTATCAACCCTGGCTAACATCTACATTGACCTCAGTGTTGCACAACCAGGTGGCGCTGCCACCCACAGGGAAGCAGCCAAATCCCGTAAGTATAGAGAACTGGATCACCACTACAATTTTGTCCCCATTGCTTCTGAGACACTCGGCGCCTGGGGTAAAAGTGCTACCAGTTTTTTGAAGGAACTGGGTTCTAGGCTCATTGAAACAACAAGGGACCCCTAGAACTGCCAGCTTTCTTTTCCAGCGCCTCAGCATGGCGATACAGAGGGGAAATGCGCACTGCATCCAGGGTTCCTGCCCGCCATCTGAGGAGCTGGAGGAACTCGACAACCTATGATAACCATCTTTGTAACCTATATGTAACTCCTTTTTTGTAACAAAGTTCAAATAAAGCAAATATATATGTGTACATACAAAAGAATGGGGGTGGTAGGAGAAGAAAATATTAGTGTTCAGTGAGAAACCACAAGGTCTCTTCTAAATACGTTTTATTTTCTTCTCCGAGGCTATGGGTCCCCACATTGGCACCAGAGGTGGTACCCTCACAAACTTTTATATATATATATATATATGTGTGTGTATATATATATATATATATATATATATATATATATATATATATATATATATATATATATAAAATATTATATATATAATATATATATATATATATATATATATATATATTATAACACACACATATATATATATATACATATATATATATATATATTATATATAATATATATATATATATATATATATATATATATATATATATATATATATATAGGAGAAGGAAAACCCCCAATTCAAACCTCTGCTGTCTTGTGGCTAAACCCACTCATGGGAAAGACTTCGGGAGTCAACCTGAGGAAAAATCCGGAGTCGGAGTCCCTAAGGCAGTTTGCAGCTGTTTACAGCTACATTCTGGCAACTCCTGCGACGACACTTGTGCCAAGCGTATCGGCTCCTGCCCTTCCCTTGGATCACATCGGTGGCGTGGAGAGGGTGGATCTGTTGCATGGGCAACAGCTGATCCTCCATAATTACTGCCCAGGCCTGTGCCCTGGAGAGGACACTCCAGCATCGCCTTGGCGATGGCTCAACACGGGAAGTGACAGTTACCGGTGATAAGTCTACCACTCAATTGGCGTAGAGTGAGGCGCCAGGGGTTGCTTCCGTCGGTGGGAGAAATCATCCGATTTCATAGGACAGCTACCGCCCGCCTCAAGCTGGGAAGCCCCAAGCCAGTAAGGTGCTGTCCCGCCACGGTCCGCCTGCTCCACTGGGTGCGTGGGGCTTAGGCCACAATCCAATAAGCGGATCGTCAACTCATGCACCAGGCAAAAGAAAACAAACACAGAGCCACCCAGCTCTCAAACTGGGCACTTGGAATGTAAGGACCATGACACCGGGTCTCTCGGAAGATCTACTGGAAGTGAACGACGCCCGCAAGACAGCTGTGATCAACAATGAGCTGCGCAGACTCCAGATGGACATAGTCGCCCTGCAGGAGACACGTCTGCCGGCAACTGGCAGCATACGGAAGAAGGACTTTACCTTCTACTGGCAGGGCAAACTACAAGAAGAGGTAAGGGAGCATGGCGTTGGTTTTGCCATCAGGAACAGGTTGTTAGGGTCCATAGTACCGCCTATGGAGGGGTCTTCAAGGATCATCAAACTTCAGCTTCATACAGCAGTAGGAATGGTCAGCCTCATCAATGCCTATGCACCAACACTGACCTCCTCTACCGAAGCGAAGGACAAGTTCTATGATGACCTCAGCCTAGCTCTCAGAGACATACCTCACCAAGAGCCAGTCTTCCTCCTGGGAGACTTTAATGCAAGAGTTGGTTCTGACCACAGCTCTTGGCCTTCCTGCCTGGGCCAGTTTGGATTTGGGAAGATGAATGAGAGTGGGCAGCGCCTCCTGGAGTTCTGCTGCCGTCATGATCTCTGCATCACCAATTCCTTCTTCAACACCAAGCCTCAACATAAGGTTTCCTGGAGACATCCCAGGTCTAAGCATTGGCACCAACTCGACCTGGTGCTTACGGGGCGTAACAATCTGAGAAATGTCAAACTGACCCGCAGCTTCCAGAGCGCAGATTGCGACACCGACCACTTTCTCGTCGTTTGCAGAGTAAAATTCCAGCCCCGGAAAATACACAGAGCAAAGAAGGAGGGAAGACCACGCATTAACGTAAACAAGACCCGTGACCTTCACAAGGTGGAGGAATTCACTGCAGCGCTGGTAAATGCCCTTCCTGTACCATCCTGCGATAGCGCAAGTGAGAGGTGGTTACATCTCAGGGGCACTATTTTCAACACTGCCATGTCCACCTTCGGTAAGAGACAGAACAAGTCAGAGACTGGTTCGAGGCCAGTGCAGAGGAACTGTTACCCCTCATAGAGGAAAAGAGACGAGCTCTCTCATCCTACAAGAACCTGCCCTCAAGAAGGAACCTACAGGCCCTCCGTATTGCCCGCAGTAGAGCTCAACAAACTGCGAGGCGTTGTGCTAACGATTACTGGCTTCGACTCTGTTCCAGCATCCAGACTGCAGCCACTGTCGGCAACATAAGAGGCATGTACGAAGGAATCAAACAGGCAACAGCCCTACACAAAACCGGACGGCTCCTCTAAAGTCTGCCACTGGAGAGATCATTAAAGACCGTGATCAACAGATGAATCGCTGGGTGGAACATTACTCCGAACTCTACTCCAGAGAGAACTTGGTCAGCGTAGAGACTTTGGATGCAATTGAATGCCTGCCCATCATGGAAGAACTTGATCTTGAACCAACTGTGGAAGAAGTTGAGAAAGCGCTGGATTCACTTTCCTCAGGGAAGGCCCCAGGAGACGACGGATTCCGCCTGAATTTCTCAAGTGCGCTCGTGAACACTTAATTTGAGCTTCATGAACATCTGTTCCAATGCTGGAGGGAGGGCTCGGTGCCACAAGACATGAGAGATGCAAACATCATCACTCTCTACAAAATAAAGGTGACAGAAGCGATGTAAACACTATCGCGGCATCTCCTCCTCAGCGTCGTTGGCAAACTATCGCTAGGGTCGTTTTGGTCAGGCAGATTTCTTGCCGAAAGAGTGTACCCTGAGTCACAGTGTGGTTTCCGAGCAGAGAGTCGACCACTGACATGGTGTCTCCCTGAGACAGCTTCAAGAAAAGTGCAGGGAGCAGAGAAAAGCCTTGTACATTGCCTTCATTGACCTTACAAAGGCCTTCGACCTCGTGAGTAGGGACGGACTCTTCAAGATCTTTGGCCAAAATTGGCTGTCCACCCATCTACTCAGCATGATACAATCGTTCCACAAGGACATGAAGGGGACAGTCATGTTACGACGGCTCAACTTCTGAACCATTCAACATTAACTGGTGTTAAACAAGGGTGTGTTNCCCCCCCCCCCCCCTTGGTCTTCTTCCTGCCCCAAGACCTCCAAGACCACAACTGGTGTGAGCCTCCAGGGGCACATCCAGCTGAGGGCTGCTATCTCCGTGGGCGCGCCGAAAGACGAAATGTTGTCACACAAAAATCCGATTCCTTGCCTCCAATGCTTAGTCTGGTCATAATGTTTTAATGCCATGCAGTTGGGTCTAGCTCTGGCACTTTACTCATCTTGAAAACCCCCTCCTTCTCACCCCCAATAATTCTTCCCCTATCCCCACTTCCCCGCTCACCTATTAGGATTGTCGGGAAACCGACACACAACATACACAAATAGCATAGTCTTCCCTTAGTCAGTATCCTCTTAAATTAGAGAATGGGAGACTCCGTGACGTCATCGACGACACCGTATATTTACATTATTAAACCACTGTTCATACAACAGTTTAATGTCTAAATTGAATAAAAAAGTGTTCAATAAGACTGAATATAATTACTAACACCAAATATAACTTGACTTTCTTGTTAACGTAAATTTAACTTAGAAGTGGAACCAAAATATTGGAACAACAAGGGAGGCAGGGGTCCCTTCACAGACGCTAGTAACACCAACAATAACAAACACAGCCTTACGCTGCACATGGCTCCAAAGCTGGTTTAACACCTAGACACTATTTTACGTGTCAACAACCAGCTACACAGCCTATCAACAACTACAGCAACGATTGTATCCGGCTTACCAAGTATCTGTTTGATTTATTGTGTACACATTTTAATCATTTACAGGATAAGTCGGTTTATGATAATGGGAAACACCCCAAAAATGTACGTGTACCCCATTTTACAGCCCTCACATTCCATGTTATACCTGTATTGATATGTTTAGGGAAATGTACTAATTCCTTGTATCCCAAACAGGTAAATTTGTGACTTGGAGTAGCAAGTAGCTGAGCAGAGTGTTGAACTATAAAAATATTGTACCTAGCTGTATGCCAGCCTTGTAGGCCTCCCACAGCCGCCATTACGTGGCACCATGAGGCACAGAGCCACACCCATTTGATGCTAAACTACACAGCCTTAGCAGGCCCATACTACAGGCTCAGATAAGGCCATTCTGTTTATTGTAGTAGTAGTATTCATAACTAGTAATAATTATTGAAATAATAGTAGATTAGACCACCATATGTGGTATGATAAAAACAAATAATTAACTTAGGTAAACAATTGGTAGTTTAAGAAGGAGCCATTACAAAGTGGTTTAAGCTACAAATTGTCCCCCCAATTTATGTGAGATTAATTTCAGGCAGTTTTAACAAGTACATACAGTCCACTCAATTTCTTACTTACTACGAAAAATTAAGATAAACTTTATTTTATTGAAGTCAATTAAAAGGAGATATACTGCCTGGAGTTTTTACCACATAATTTATGGTCCTCGAACCGGATGATTATTACAGTTAACCAGTAGGTACATTGCATCTAGATATAAGATCCTGATATACATTAGTAGTGCAATATTATAGCAGAAAGACATTGCCATATATTTACATTTTCTAGCCTAACTTTTCAATCTCATAGCAACAAAACTACAACAAAGCACTATTATTGTTCTGAGGCCTGTGCCAAAGAACTATTGTGCCCTTTTCATTACAAGAGGTTGATAAGAGGCTACTTTACTTATAAGTTACTTATAAATGTTTTTGTAATTTAAGTATAAACATTACTTTAATATTGCACACCATAATATTTACTGCATACCACATTATTTACAGCAAATTCTTGCACAAGGGTAGGACATTTTAGGCTGGTGTTGTACAGCAACCTAGTTTAATTTATTGTGCTAACCTGGTGTAAGGGTAAGAATTTTTACACTTGTCTAGAGTTGAACATATATTACAACCTAGCAAGTACATATTTTTATGCAGTATTCATGACAACCCGAGTTGTGTTGTCAACCTGATATTCATACATATAATTATAGGTATAATTTACTATAATCATTTCACCTTGAGTGTTAACCTGTGTCTCTGTACCAACCAGAGTGATAAACGGGCTAACTGCGGGGAATACCAGCATTGATACAGGCTTACCACTCAAATTATAGCGTGTATGATTATACAGTAGTATATTTTTTAAATGATAAACAGCTCTAGTTCGGAAACTAGTTGCTTTACTAATTCAAGTGCCAATAGTTAAAAGTCCATACGACTAGCAAGTACTTCCAAGATGTCTACACTCAAAATGTAAAATTAACCCTTAAGCCTTAAGGGACATCTCACAAGGCAGATAGCACAATGTGAAGACATGAGTAATCAAACTCCAGTTAATTATGCAGCACTGGAAAACTATCTTAAGCTTACACGGAACAAATATGACCGTGTGTTGCAACAAATGAAAGATATCAAGATTTACTTAACGTTTCCAGTATTGATGAAGATACGATGAACAACATTCTCCAAGAACACTCTGATTATGAAGATGCAATGTTTATAAAAATACAACAATATGACGATTTGATAGACGCCCATAAGGCCAATATAAATATTGCAGCCACAAATACCCAGAATCAGACAGCACCAGAAGTCAAATTACCATCACTCAGTCTCCCACTTTTTCTGGAACAGAGGACGAGAGTTGGGACAATTTCTGGAGCAAATTTGTCGATTCTGTGGATTCCAATGTCAATGTACCAAAGATGACAAAGTTTACGTATTTACAGAGTGTCTTGAAGGATGAAGCGTTTCAGGTAGTCTGTAATCTGAATCACACAGATGACGATTATGACAATGCCGTACAACTATTGAAAGAAAACTATGCGAAACCTGAAGGACTATCAGATTCTAACCCAGAAGCTGTTAGATATTAAACATCCAAATAATACAGCAGTCTCACTCCAAGCCTTTAGATTGGAGCTTGAGTCTTGCTTAACCACTTAACTGCGCCAACCGAGTTTTCTCGGTCGGCGGGAAACTGCGCCAACCGAGAAAACTTTTCGTAACCAATTCTAAATGTGTACGAGCTTGGTTGTGTACGAAATGGACTCTTAGAACCTCCAGTGAGAGGCAGCCATCTTGAAAAAAATCCCAGAATGCCCTGGGGCTGCTGGCTGGTTAGTACTGAATGAGCACCCATGGGTGGCGCACGCGCCTCTGGCTCCCAATCACCTGTCCGACGCGGTGTGAAGATAATGCTCTGTCAGAGAAATTCAAACCTTATTGTTTGAAGAACATAAGGGTCATAATGTTGGGGAAGCCAGGCGCAATAAGGACCTAACACAAAGGTCGATGCAAGTGATACAGCACCTAATGAGGACGATACAGGGAGCGTATCCAGTTGAAGCTCTGAGCGTCATCTTTGCAATTCTATGCTATTTATTTAGATGATACTTAGATGAATCATTTTTGCGTTCAGTGATGATGCATCTGATACAAATGGCATAGATGAACAGTGTTAGCGGCTTCCATTTTGGTGTTTTCCATAGTTATTTTCAAGAATGCCTGAATCTCTTCTCAACTGACGGACACTCTTGAGTCTATTGATTGATTGTTGCCGCCGAAGGCGGCTAGTTTATTGTGCACCCCATACTCATCCTGTGAGCGGTAGCGCAAAAGCATTACAGAGGGCACAAAAGGTCTTTATCAGACCTCATCTTAGATTATTACATAAACAATTTCATCTATCCTTCACCCTTATAGTTACAATGTCAGCTAGTTACAGAGAAAGTGCTATTTCAAGAGCTACATATTTACAGTTGAGTCTAGTTGAATCTCTTCCTGACTGATGGACACTCTTGAGGCTAGCTGAATCTCTTCCTGACTGACGGACACTTTACGTATGCTGAATCTCTTTCTGTGGGGACCATACAAAGCGATCTTTTCAAGACTATCTTACAAATTGATCTTTTCCTATAATCTTTTCAATACTACCTTATGCTTTACAAGCTTGGTTACATACAACCTACAAGTACTAAAGCCAAGGGTGTATGTGAGTGCGTTATTTGCAAGCACACAGAATGAAGAAACAAGCAGCGAAAATTTATCTGTACCTGGTGCACTGAGCGAAGTCGCGCTGTGTACCATGGGTTACTTCATTGATTATTACTCAATTCCGAAGTACTGAGTGTGTAATACAGTGTGTTACTGCATAATAAAGAAAGAAATTGAAATTGACTGTGAAAATGTGTGGAACTGTACATATTGTAATTTTAGTGAATTTTTAACAGGTAATATTGCGACAATAAACATTTATTGTGGACACACTACTGACACATGTATCACAGTTCCATGGAACATTGAACGTTCTACTGTATGCATATTATAAAGGACACAAATATGCATCATATACGATAAAAAAAATAAAACCGCATTGGAAATACATAAAACAAATAATTGAAAATATATTTGTGGCAACACCCTGTGCTTGAATGGCCCGCTCGACCGTGTTCTAGGCGAGTCCGCACGGGCGACCAGGCTCTGATGACGTCACAGTGCACTTTGTCCACGTCCCTACAGCCAAAGTAAGTGGAATTTGGTATTTATTTTACATAGACATGTTCAGGGAAGGGAATTTATCATTTTACGAAGAAAAAAGAATTTTTTTGGGAACACCTCATTTCATGCACACTTGGGGAATTTCTCAATAAACTCCGCACAGCACGGTGGTTAAGGCACTTAAAAATAAAGTGGACTTAGATGCATCAGACTGGAAATCCAAGTCCATATGACACGCAAATTACCCAGGGATAATATTAGATAAGTTGTTGTGTTATATGGAAAGTCATCTCTGACAGTAACAGAGATTACAAAAGGGGTACAACCATCATAGAACGAGAAAGAGTTATCCCAGAGGAAAAAGCGACATCTAAACCTTCGTCTACTACTAATAGTAAACAACAGAGTACAAACAGTACTACAAACAAATCTAAAACAACTTCTCCCTCCCCAAAGTGAAACAAGGCAGTGTGGGCACATACGCAGTGTGGTACCTCCAAACCTACAGGTAACGCGTCACCCAAATCGGTGACTCCTCAAGATATATGTTAACGTCTGAGAACCATGTCTGTTCTGTGAACAATCACATTCCTGTACAATTGCAGACGTTTCCCCGATCGTGCAACACGCATAAACGACTCAAGGAGTTACATAGTTACCAAGTGTATAAGGGAACATCATCCCGACAGCTGCACATCACAATACGCACCTGTTATAGGTGGCCATAAGGGTCAACACATACAGCACTTTGTGGGGACTCAAGTACAAAGTCTGCCAAACCACAGGAGGATGAAGGAACTACCACTTCAGTACAGCTTTGTACCGTGCTACCTGACATAAGTGTCTCTCAACAAGGTCTAAACATAAATCAGCTCTACCTACTTACCACATCATTGTGTACAGAAGAATTCTGCAACTACCCCATTACGGATAGTATTTAATTGCAGTGCTAAAATGAGGCCGAGTAGTGTTTCGTTAAACGACTGCCTTCAAAACTGGCCCTACCTAACAAAAGGCTTTACGACGTGCTGTTAAAGTTCCGTATTGGGACTTATGCATATACGGCCGACATCATAAGGCATTCCTTAGGGTAGGTCTTCAAGAAGAAGACCGGAAAACACAAAGTTCCTATGGATTAAGGATCCTAACGATCTGAACAGTGAATTAATCACTTACCGGTTTGCCTCTGTCCTTTTCGGAGCCACGTCATCTCCCTTTCTGCTCCAAGCTACCTTGGATACGCACTTGAAGAAGTCCAATAGCCCGAACAAGACGGAAATAGCAAAAACCTGTATGTGGATAATCTTCAAGGTACAACCAACAGTGAAAGTAAACTGTTGGAATATACCATGAGGCCAATCGAGAATTAATGGGAGCCAATATGCCTCTCCAGTCTTGGGTCTCTAACAATGACAAATTAATCAACTGATCTCAACTGAATTTCCCGATTACCAGGTACCCGAGATGACAAAGGTACTAGGTGTCGAATGGAACACGACAACAGATCATTTGACAATCAAGTCAGTGGAGCCTGATACCACTAACTTAACAATGAGAAATTACTATCACAAGTCAGCAACCCTTCGACCCATTAGGACTATTAAGCCCAGTACTATTAATGGAAGTTGATATTACAGGAATGTTGGCAACAACAGATAGGCTGGGATGATCTTCTGACACCTGCCCTACAAGAAAAATGGCAAGGGTTAGTAAAAGATTTAAGTACCCTAGAGTCTGTCAAGTTCCCTAGGAACACAGTAGTAAATGGAAAAGAACCAATTAAGCTACATGTCTTTTGTGATGCCTCAGGAAAGGCATATGGCACAGTAGCTTACCTGGTCTCAAACGGGCAAGCCAATTTGCTCACATCAAAGGCCAGAGTG
>WNGS01002336.1:0-10397 GCA_020271785.1 Procambarus virginalis
CTCCCTCTCTCCCACGCTCGGCCTCCCTCTCTCCCACGCTCGGCCTCTCCTCTCCCACGCTCGGCCTCGCCCTCTCCACGCTCGGCCTCGCCTCTCCCACGCTCGGCCTCGCCCTCTCCCACGCTCGGCCTCTCCCTCTCCCACGCTCGGCCTCGCCCTCTCCCACGCTCGGCCTCTCCCTCTCCCACGCTCGGCCTCTCCCTCTCCCACGCTCGGCCTCTCCCTCTCCCACGCACCGGGGTCTCGTCTCCGTATGAGTGACTGTAACTCAGTACTCATCTATGAACACTTATGTGTTAAAATACGTAAGACAAAGCTTACACACCTATTCACAGCTCCCTGACAAGAGTATGCTTAGGTTAGCTGCCACACACACACACACTCACACACACACACACACACACACACACACATACACACAGTGGTGTGACTACCACTCTCCATAGTGTATAACAAATCACTGGCAACAGGGGAACTGCCACATATTTAGAAAGCAGCTAACGTAGTCCCGATATACAAGAAAGGGGATAGACAGGAGGCACTGAACTACAGGCCAGTGTCCCTAACCTGCATACCATGCAAGCTGATGGAGAAGATTGTGCGAAGAAAACTAGTGGAACATCTGGAGTGAAAGAACTTTGTAACACAGCATCAACATGGGTTTAGGGACGGCAGGTCCTCACAGGGTTACTTGCATTCTACGACCAGGCAACAAAAATAAGGCAAGAAAGAGAAGGGTGGGCAGACTGCATATTTTTGGATTGTCAGAAAGCCTTTGATACAGTGCCACACAAGAGGCTAGTGAAAAAGCTGGAGATGCAGGCTGGAGTGAAAGGGAAGGTACTCCATTGGATACAGAAGTACCTAAGCAACAGGAGACAACGAGTCAGTGTGAGGGGTGAAGTCTCAGATTGGCGAGACGTTACAAGTGGAGTCCCGCAGGGGTCAGTCCTTGGACCTATACTGTTTCTGGTATATGTAAATGATCTCCCAGAGGGTATAGATTCGTTCCTCTCAATGTTTGCCGATGATGCAAAAATTATGATGAGGACTGGAACAGAAGATGATAGTAGGAGGCTGCAAGATGACCTAGACAGACCGAGTGAATGGTCCAGCAAATGGCTGTTGAAGTTGAACCCGAGTAAATGCAAAGTAATGAAACTAGGCAGTGGAAACAGGAGGCCAGACACAGGATACAGAATAGGAGATGAAGTACTTAATGAAACAGACAGAAAGATCTAGGAGTTGATATCACACCAAACCTGTCTCCTGAAGCCCACATAAAGAGAATAACATCAGCGGCATATGCGAGGCTGGCTAACATCAGAACAGCGTTCAGGAACCTGTGTAAGGAATCATTCAGAATCTTGTACACCACATATGTAAGACCAATCCTGGAGTATGCGGCCCCAGCATGGAGCCCGTACCTTGTCAAGCACAAGACGAAGCTGAAAAAAGTCCAAAGGTATGCTACTAGACTAGTCCCAGAACTACGAGGCATGAGTTATGAGGAAAGGCTGCGGGAAATGCACCTTACGACACTGGAAGACAGAAGAGTAAGGGGGGACATGATCACAACCTACAAAATCCTCAGGGGAATCGACCGGGTAAACAAGGATAAACTATTCAACACTGGCGGGACGCAAACCAGGGGACACAGGTGGAAACTGAGTACCCACATGAGCCACAGGGACTTTTTCAGAGTCAGAGTAGTTAATTAACAGGTGGAATGCATTAGGCAGTGATATGGTGGAGGCTGACTCCATACACAGTTTTAAATGTAGATATGATAGAGCCCAGTAGGCTCAGGAACCTGTACACCAGTTGATTGACAGTTGAGAGGCGGGACCAAAGAGCCACAGCTCAACCCCCGCAAGCACAATTAGGTGAGTACACAACATCCCACCACCACTACCCCCCAAAAACCACCCAGCCAACAAAAAAATAAGCAGACAATAACTTCAAAGACATTTATTTCACAGACATTTATTTCACAGTCATTGACTTCACAGACATTTATTTCACAGACATTTTATTTCACAGACATTTATTTCACAGACATTTATTTCACAGACAACGACTTCGCAGACATTGACTTCACAGACAATGACTTCGCAGACATTGACTTCACAGACAATGACTTCGCAGACATTGACTTCACAGACATTGACTTCACAGACATTGACTTCATAGACATTTATTTCACAGACAACGACTTCGCAGACATTGACTTCACAGACAATGACTTCGCAGACATTGACTTCACAGACATTGACTTCACAGACATTGACTTCACAGACATTTATTTCACAGACATTTATTTCACAGACATTTATTTCACAGACAACGACTTCGCAGACATTGACTTCACAGACAATGACTTCACAGACATTGACTTCACAGACATTGACTTCACAGACATAGACTTCACAGACATTGACTTCACAGACATTTATTTCACAGACATTTTATTTCACAGACATTTATTTCACAGACATTTATTTCACAGACAACGACTTCGCAGACATTGACTTCACAGACAATGACTTCACAGACAATGACTTCGCAGACATTGACTTCACAGACATTGACTTCACAGACATTTATTTAACAGACAATGACTTCGCAGATATTGACTTCACAGACATTTATTTCACAGACATTTATTTAACAGACAATGACTTCACAGACATTGACTTCACAGACAATGACTTCGCAGACATTGACTTCACAGACATTGACTTCAGAGACATTTATTTCACAGACAATGACTTCACAGACATTGACTTCACAGACAATGACTTTGCAGACATTGACTTCACAGACATTTAGTTCACAGACATTTATTTCACAGACATTGACTTCACAGACAATGACTTGGCAGACATTGACTTCACAGACAATGACTTCGCAGACATTGACTTCACAGACATTGACTTCACAGACATTGACTTCACAGACATTTATTTCACAGACATTTTTTTCACAGACAACGACTTCGCAGACATTGACTTCACAGACAATGACTTTGCAGACATTGACTTCACAGACATTTATTTCACAGACATTTATTTAACAGACAATGACTTCACAGACATTGACTTCACAGACAATGACTTCGCAGACATTGACTTCACAGACATTGACTTCACAGACATTGACTTCACAGACAATGACTTCACAGACAATGAGTCTCCTTGAGGCCTGGTGAGGCTCTCAGATTTGTCACATGATCAGCTGGGCTGTGACTGTGTGACGTATATCAAATATCAAACAAATAATTAACGAAAAGCTGTCTAGTAACGTACACACAGCAGCAGCTAATGTCTAGTAACGTACACACAGCAGCAGGTCATGTCTAGTAACGTACACACAGCAGCAGCTAATGTCTAGTAACGTACACACAGCAGCAGCTCATGTCTAGTAACGTACACACAGCATCAAATGATGTCTAGTAACGTACACACAGCAGCAGCTCATGTCTAGTAACGTACACACAGCAGCAGCTCATGTCTAGTAACGTACACACAGCAGCAGCTAATGTCTAGTAACGTACACACAGCAGCAGCTGATGTCTAGTAACGTACACACAGCAGCAGCTCATGTCTAGTAACGTACACACAGCAGCAGGTCATGTCTAGTAACGTACACACAGCAGCAGCTGATGTCTAGTAACGTACACACAGCAGCAGCTCATGTCTAGTAACGTACACACAGCAGCAGCTCATGTCTAGTAACGTACACACAGCAGCAGCTCATGTCTAGTAACGTACACACAGCAGCAGCTCATGTCTAGTAACGTACACACAGCAGCAGCTCATGTCTAGTAACGTACACACAGCATCAAATGATGTCTAGTAACGTACACACAGCATCAAATGATGTCTAGTAACGTACACACAGCATCAAATGATGTCTAGTAACGTACACACAGCATCAAATGATGTCTAGTAACGTACACACAGCAGCAGCTCATGTCTAGTAACGTACACACAGCAGCAGCTCATGTCTAGTAACGTACACACAGCAGCAGCTCATGTCTAGTAACGTACACACAGCAGCAGCTAATGTCTAGTAACGTACACACAGCAGCAGCTCATGTCTAGTAACGTACACACAGCAGCAGCTCATGTCTAGTAACGTACACACAGCAGCAGCAGCTCATGTCTAGTAACGTACACACAGCAGCAGCTGATGTCTAGTAACGTACACACAGCATCAAATGATGTCTAGTAACGTACACACAGCATCAAATGATGTCTAGTAACGTACACACAGCAGCAGCTCATGTCTAGTAACGTACACACAGCATCAAATGATGTCTAGTAACGTACACACAGCATCAAATGATGTCTAGTAACGTACACACAGCATCAAATGATGTCTACTAACGTACACACAGCAGCAGCTCATGTCTAGTAACGTACACACAGCAGCAGCTCATGTCTAGTAACGTACACACAGCATCAAATGATGTCTAGTAACGTACACACAGCATCAAATGATGTCTAGTAACGTACACACAGCATCAAATGATGTCTACTAACGTACACACAGCAGCAGCTCATGTCTAGTAACGTACACACAGCAGCAGCTAATGTCTAGTAACGTACACACAGCAGCAGCTCATGTCTAGTAACGTACACACAGCAGCAGCTCATGTCTAGTAACGTACACACAGCAGCAGCTAATGTCTAGTAACGTACACACAGCATCAAATGATGTCTAGTAACGTACACACAGCATCAAATGATGTCTACTAACGTACACACAGCAGCAGCTCATGTCTAGTAACGTACACACAGCAGCAGCTAATGTCTAGTAACGTACACACAGCAGCAGCTCATGTCTAGTAACGTACATACAGGAGCAGCTAATGTCTAGTAACGTACACACAGCAGCAGCTCATGTCTAGTAACGTACACACAGCAGCAGCTCGTGTCTAGTAACGTACACACAGCAGCAGCTGATGTCTAGTAACGTACACACAGCAGCAGCTCATGTCTAGTAACGTACACACAGCAGCAGCTCATGTCTAGTAACGTACACACAGCAGCAGCTCATGTCTAGTAACGTACACACAGCAGCAGCACATGTCTAGTAACGTACACACAGCAGCAGCTCATGTCTAGTAACGTACACACAGCAGCAGCTCATGTCTAGTAACGTACACACTGCAGCAGCTCATGTCTAGTAACGTACACACAGCAGCAGCTCATGTCTAGTAACGTACACACTGCAGCAGCTCATGTCTAGTAACGTACACACGCAGCAGCTCATGTCTAGTAACGTACACACAGCAGCAGCTCATGTCTAGTAACGTACACACTGCAGCAGCTCATGTCTAGTAACGTACACACAGCAGCAGCTCATGTTAGTTTGTAATACAATAAACTTAATTATAAATTTTTAATTAAACAATATATCAGATTACACTTGACTGTTAAAGGTAAACATTGGTAGTTTGATCGTTAGAGAGGCGGCTGGAGGAGCCCAATTACCTGACAGCTCCACCAGCAAGTGTTGCTCCCAGTACACAGTGTTGCTCCCCAGTACACAGTGTTGCTCCCAGTACACAGTGTTGCTCCCCAGTACACAGTGTTGCTCCCCAGTACACAGTGTTGCTCCCCAGTACACAGTGTTGCTCCCCAGTACACAGTGATGCTCCCCAGTACACAGTGTTGCTCCCAGTACACAGTGTTGCTCCCCAGTACACAGTGTTGCTCCCCAGTACACAGTGTTGCTCCCAGTACACAGTGTTGCTCCCAGTACACAGTGTTGCTCCCCAGTACACAGTGTTGCTCCAGTACACAGTGTTGCTCCCCAGTACAGCCCCCCCCCCCCCCACAGTGTTGCTCCCAGTACACAGTGTTGCTCCCAGTACACAGTGTTGCTCCCCAGTACACAGTGTTGCTCCCCAGTACACAGTGTTGCTCCCAGTACACAGTGTTGCTCCCAGTACACAGTGTTGCTCCCAGTACACAGTGTTGCTCCCCAGTACACAGTGTTGCTCCCAGTACACAGTGTTGCTCCCAGTACACAGTGTTGCTCCCCAGTACACAGTGTTGCTCCCCAGTACACAGTGTTGCTCCCCAGTACACAGTGTTGCTCCCAGTACACAGTGTTGCTCCCCAGTACAGTGTTGCTCCCCAGTACACAGTGTTGCTCCCAGTACACAGTGTTGCTCCCAGTACACAGTGTTGCTCCCAGTACACAGTGTTGCTCCCAGTACACAGTGTTGCTCCCAGTACACAGTGTTGCTCCCCAGTACACAGTGTTGCTCCCAGTACACAGTGTTGCTCCCAGTACACAGTGTTGCTCCCCAGTACACAGTGTTGCTCGCCAGTACACAGTGTTGCTCCCCAGTACACAGTGTTGCTCCCCAGTACACAGTGTTGCTCCCCAGTACACAGTGTTGCTCCCAGTACACAGTGTTGCTCCCCAGTACACAGTGTTGCTCCCAGTACACAGTGTTGCTCCCCAGTACACAGTGTTGCTCCCAGTACACAGTGTTGCTCCCAGTACACAGTGTTGCTCCCCAGTACACAGTGTTGCTCCCAAGTACACAGTGTTGCTCCCCAGTACACAGTGTTGCTCCCCAGTACACAGTGTTGCTCCCAGTACACAGTGTTGCTCCCAGTACACAGTGTTGCTCCCAGTACACAGTGTTGCTCCCCAGTACACAGTGTTGCTCCCAGTACACAGTGTTGCTCCCAGTACACAGTGTTGCTCCCCAGTACACAGTGTTGCTCCCAGTACACAGTGTTGCTCACAGTACACAGTGTTGCTCCCAGTACACAGTGTTGCTCCCCAGTACACAGTGTTGCTCCCAGTACACAGTGTTGCTCCCAGTACACAGTGTTGCTCCCCAGTACACAGTGTTGCTCCCAGTACACAGTGTCGCTCCCAGTACACAGTGTTGCTCCCCAGTACACAGTGTTGCTCCCAGTACACAGTGTTTCTCCCCAGTACACAGTGTTGCTCCCCAGTACACAGTGTTGCTCCCCAGTACACAGTGTTGCTCCCAGTACACAGTGTTGCTCCCCAGTACACAGTGTTGCTCCCCAGTACACAGTGTTGCTCCCCAGTACACAGTGTTGCTCCCCAGTACACAGTGTTGCTCCCCAGTACACAGTGTTGCTCCCCAGTACACAGTGTTGCTCCCCAGTACACAGTGTTGCTCCCCAGTACACAGTGTTGCTCCCCAGTACACAGTGTTGCTCCCAGTACACAGTGTTGCTCCCCAGTACACAGTGTTGCTCCCCAGTACACAGTGTTGCTCCCCAGTACACAGTGTTGCTCCCCAGTACACAGTGTTGCTCCCCAGTACACAGTGTTGCTCCCAGTACACAGTGTTGCCCAGTACACAGTGTTGCCCCCAGTACACAGTGTTGCTCCCCAGTACACAGTGTTGCCCCCAGTACACAGTGTTGCTCCCCAGTACACAGTGTCGCTCCCAGTACACAGTGTTGCTCCCAGTACACAGTGTTGCTCCCAGTACACAGTGTTGCTCCCCAGTACACAGTGTTGCTCCCAGTACACAGTGTTGCTCCCCAGTACACAGTGTTGCTCCCAGTACACAGTGTTGCTCCCCGGTACACAGTGTTGCTCCCAGTACACAGTGTTGCTCCCAGTACACAGTGTTGCTCCCAGTACACAGTGTTGCTCCCAGTACACAGTGTTGCTCGCCAGTACACAGTGTTGCTCCCAGTACACAGTGTTGCTCCCAGTACACAGTGTTGCTCCCCGGTACACAGTGTTGCTCCCCAGTACACAGTGTTGCTCCCCAGTACACAGTGTTGCCCCCAGTACACAGTGTTGCTCCCCAGTACACAGTGTTGCTCCCCGGTACACAGTGTTGCTCCCCAGTACACAGTGTTGCTCCCAGTACACAGTGTTGCTCCCCAGTACACAGTGTTGCTCTCAGTACACAGTGTTGCTCCCCAGTACACAGTGTTGCTCCCCAGTACACAGTGTTGCTCCCAGTACACAGTGTTGCTCCCCGGTACACAGTGTTGCTCCCCAGTACACAGTGTTGCTCCCAGTACACAGTGTTGCTCCCAGTACACAGTGTTGCCCCCAGTACACAGTGTTGCTCCCCCAGTACACAGGCGGCGTGACCTTCACAATCAATCATACCAACAAACCGCAGCTTTGGAAATGTCGCGGCGCTAATCTCTCGCGTCCTGGTGCTCGCTGATCTCTGCCGACCATCGCGACACCAAGCGCACTCGGCCATGCGCACTTGTTAGCGCACTTGACACGGACACTAAGCGCACTTGACACGGACACTAAGCGCACATGACACGGACACGATGAGCACTTCACACGGACACTAAGCTCCTCCGGGGGTGATGGACCTGGGGACCTTCACCCTCCTCCTCCTCCGGGGGTGATGGACCTGGGGACCTTCACCTCCTCCTCCGGGGGTGATGGACCTGGGGACCTTCACCCTCCTCCTCCGGGGGTGATGGACCTGGGGACCTTCACCCTCCTCGCTGTAATTGTTGACGTCTGGGTGAATTGAGTGTTCCGTAACATGTGGGTGTGACAGGCGGTGATTTTCTCGTCTCCCCGCTGACGTGGTCCTCCGTCTTGCCACAGTGTGGCGCTCTTCCTTAAACTGTTCACTAACCTATGTGGAGATTTTGTTGGTCTAAATTAACATGTAAAAGTTCAAATCCTTGTGGGTGGATCGTTGGCCACCTGTGGGTGGACCACTGGCCACCTGTGGGTGGACCACTGGCCACCTGTGGGTGGACCACTGGCCACCTGTGGGTGGACCACTGGCCACCTGTGGGTGGACCACTGGCCACCTGTGGGTGGATCGTTGGCCACCTGTGGGTGGACCACTGGCCACCTGAGGGTGGATCGTTGGCCACTGTGGGTGGGCCACTGGCCACCCTGGGTGGACCACTGGCCACCTGTGGGTGGACCACTGGCCACCTGTGGGTGGACCACTGACCACCTGTGGGTGGACCACTGGCCACCTGTGGGTGGACCACTGGCCACCTGTGGGTGGACCACTGACCACCTGTGGGTGGACCACTGACCACCTGTGGGTGGACCACTGGCCACCTGTGGGTGGACCACTGACCACTGTGGTGGACCACTGGCCACCTGGGTGTGGCCACTGACCACCTGTGGGTGGACCACTGGCCACCTGTGGGTGGACCACTGGACCACCTGGGGTGGACCACTGACCACCTGTGGGTGGACCCTAGGAAGGAATCAGGATAGGTATTTGGGATGGAGGTGGAAAGGAATGGTGCCCAACCACTGAATGACGGTCGGGTATTGATCGCCGACCTGCATGAAGCGAGACCGTCGCTCTACCGTCCACCCTCCCAAGTGATTGGTCAATACCAGTATTTACTGGGTGCCTGGCCTGACTGCATCAGTGAAGCAGGGTAGGCTGATACAGGAGAAGAAGCTGTCACCCATGCAGCAGGTCCTCTTCGCGGCGGTGAAAGTCTCTCTAATTAGTGAAGCGGCAATGAGGGCCTGAACTGAGTCGGTTAAGTATTTAGAGTCCGGGAGACGCCGTGGAGAGGTTTAGAACTATTTTCTCTCGTCTAGCGGGTGTTCCACACCTGACATTTATTAATTATTTATGATACTTTATTTTGTGGAGACGAGAGATGTGATAGGGGGGGGGGGGCCGTGGAGGGGGGAGGGGGTGTGGGGCGTGGAGGGGGGGGGGGCGGCGAGGTGAGGGGTTGGGGAGATTCTTGCGTCAAGAGGTCCGGTGTTGCCAGTCTTGCGTCAAGAGGTCCGGTGTGGCCAGTCTTGCGTCAAGAGGTCCAGTGTTGCCAGTCTTGCGTCAAGAGGTCCGGTGTTGCCAGTCTTGCGTCAAGAGGTCCAGTGTTGCCAGTCTTGCGTCCAGAGGTCCGGTGTTGCCAGTCTTGCGTCAAGAGGTCCGGTGTTGCCAGTCTTGCGTCAAGAGGTCCAGTGTTGCCAGTCTTGCGTCAAGAGTCCGGTGTTGCCGTCTTGCGGTCAAGAGGTCCGGTGTTGCCAGTCTTGCGTCAAGAGGTCCAGGGTGTTGCCAGTCTTGCGTCAAGAGGTCCAGTGTTGCCAGTCTTGCGTCAAGAGGTCCAGTGTTGCCAGTCTTGCGTCAAGAGGTCCAGTCTTGCGTCAAGATGTCCAGTGTTGCCAGTCTTGCGTCAAGAGGTCCAGTGTTGCCAGTCTTGCGTCAAGAGGTCCAGTGTTGCCAGTCTTTCGTCAAGAGGTCCAGTCTTGCGTCAAGATGTCCAGTGTTGCCAGTCTTGCGTCAAGAGGTCCAGTGTTGCCAGTCTTGCGTCAACGAGGGTCCAGTGTTGCCAGTCTTGCGTCAAGATGTCCAGTGTTGCCAAAGTCTTGCGTCAAGAGGTCCAGTGTTGCCAGTCTTGCGTCAAGAG
>WNGS01002338.1:6901-28144 GCA_020271785.1 Procambarus virginalis
TTGTGTTGGTCTCTCTCACCTTGTGTTGGTCTCTCTCACTTGTGTTGGTCTCTCTCACTAATGTTGGTCTCTCTCACTAGTGTTGGTCTCTCTCACTTGTGTTGGTCTCTCTCACCTGTGTTGGTCTCTCTCACTAGTGTTGTCTCTCTCACTTGTTGTTGGTCTCTCTCACCTTGTGTTGGTCTCTCTCACTAGTGTTGGTCTCTCTCACCTTGTGTTGGTCTCTCTCACTAGTGTTGGTCTCTCTCACCTTGTGTTGGTCTCTCTCACCTTGTGTTGGTCTCTCTCACCTTGTGTTGGTCTCTCTCACTAGTGTTGGTCTCTCTCACCTTGTGTTGGTCTCTCTCACTTGTGTTGGTCTCTCTCACTAGTGTTGGTCTCTCTCACTAGTGTTGGTCTCTCTCACCTTGTGTTGTCTCTCTCACCTTGTGTTGGTCTCTCTCACTAGTGTTGGTCTCTCTCACCTTGTGTTGGTCTCTCTCACTTGTGTTGGTCTCTCTCACCTTGTGTTGGTCTCTCTCACTTTGTTGGTCTCTCTTCTTGTGTTGGTCTCTCTCACTTGTGTTGGTCTCTCTCACTTTGTGTTGTCTCTCTCACTTGTGTTGGTCTCTCTCACTTGTGTTGGTCTCTCTCACCTTTTGTGGTCTCTCTCACTTGTGTTGGTCTCTCTCACCTTGTGTTGGTCTCTCTCACCTTGTGTTGGTCTCTCTCACTTGTGTTGGTCTCTCTCACTTGTGTTGGTCTCTCATCTTGTGTTGGTCTCTCTCACCTTGTGTTGGTCTCTCTCACTAGTGTTGGTCTCTCTCACCTTGTGTTGGTCTCTCTCACTAGTGTTGGTCTCTCTCACCTTGTGTTGGTCTCTCACTGTGGTTGGTCTCTCACTTGTGTTGGTCTCTCTCCTCTTGTGTTGGTCTCTCTCACCTTGTGTTGGTCTCTCTCACTTGTGTTGGTCTCTCTCACCTTGTGTTGGTCTCTCTCACTAGTGTTGGTCTCTCTCACTAGTGTTGGTCTCTCTCACTTGTGTTGGTCTCTCTCACCTGTGTTGGTCTCTCTCACTTGTGTTGTCTCTCTCACTAGTGTTGGTCTCTCTCACTAGTGTTGGTCTCTCTCACCTTGTGTTGGTCTCTCTCACCTGTGTTGGTCTCTCTCACCTTGTGTTGGTCTCTCTCACCTTGTGTTGGTCTCTCTCACTAGTGTTGGTCTCTCTCACTTTGTGTTGGTCTCTCTCACTAGTGTTGGTCTCTCTCACTTGTGTTGGTCTCTCTCACCTTGTGTTGGTCTCTCTCACTTGTGTTGGTCTCTCTCACCTTGTGTTGGTCTCTCTCACCTTGTGTTGGTCTCTCTCACTAGTGTTGGTCTCTCTCACCTTGTTGGTCTCTCTCACTTGTGTTGGTCTCTCTCACTTGTGTTGGTCTCTCTCACTTTTGTTGGTCTCTCTCACTTGTGTTGGTCTCTCTCACCTTGTGTTGTCTCTCTCACCTTGTGTTGGTCTCTCTCACTTGTGTTGGTCTCTCTCACTTGTGTTGGTCTCTCTCTTTTGTTGGTCTCTCTCACCTTGTGTTGGTCTCTCTCACTAGTGTTGGTCTCTCTCACCTTGTGTTGGTCTCTCTCACTAGTGTTGGTCTCTCTCACCTTGTGTTGGTCTCTCTCACCTTGTGTTGGTCTCTCTCACTTGTGTTGGTCTCTCTCACCTTGTGTTGGTCTCTCTCACTTGTGTTGGTCTCTCTCACCTGTGTTGGTCTCTCTCACTTGTGTTGGTCTCTCTCACTTGTGTTGGTCTCTCTCATCTTGTGTTGGTCTCTCTCACCTTGTGTTGGTCTCTCTCACTAGTGTTGTCTCTCTCACTTGTGTTGGTCTCTCTCACCTTGTGTTGGTCTCTCTCACCTGTGTTGGTCTCTCTCACTTGTGTTGGTCTCTCTCACTTGTGTTGGTCTCTCTCACCTTGTGTTGGTCTCTCTCACTTGTGTTGGTCTCTCTCACTAGTGTTGGTCTCTCTCACTAGTGTTGGTCTCTCTCACTAGTGTTGGTCTCTCTCACCTTGTGTTGGTCTCTCTCACTTGTGTTGGTCTCTCTCACCTTGTGTTGGTCTCTCTCACTTGTGTTGGTCTCTCTCCCTTGTGTTGGTCTCTCTCACCTTGTGTTGGTCTCTCTCACTAGTGTTGGTCTCTCTCACCTTGTGTTGGTCTCTCTCACTTGTGTTGGTCTCTCTCACCTTGTGTTGGTCTCTCTCACTAGTGTTGGTCTCTCTCACCTTGTGTTGGTCTCTCTCACCTTGTGTTGGTCTCTCTCACTTGTGTTGGTCTCTCTCACTTGTGTTGGTCTCTCTCACTAGTGTTGGTCTCTCTCACCTTGTGTTGGTCTCTCTCACTTGTGTTGTCTCTCTCACCTTGTGTTGGTCTCTCTCACTTGTGTTGGTCTCTCTCACTTGTGTTGGTCTCTCTCACTAGTGTTGGTCTCTCTCACTTTGTTGGTCTCTCTCACTAGTGTTGGTCTCTCTCACTTGTGTTGGTCTCTCTCACTTGTGTTGGTCTCTCTCACTGTGTGTGGTCTCTCTCATCTTGTGTGGTCTCTCTCACTTGTGTTGGTCTCTCTCACCTTGTGTTGGTCTCTCTCACACTAGTGTTGGTCTCTCTCACCTTGTGTTGGTCTCTCTCACCTTGTGTTGGTCTCTCTCACTTGTGTTGGTCTCTCTCACTTGTGTTGGTCTCTCTCACTTGTGTTGGTCTCTCTCACCTTGTGTTGGTCTCTCTCATCTTGTGTTGGTCTCTCTCACCTTGTGTTGGTCTCTCTCACTAGTGTTGGTCTCTCTCACTTGTGTTGGTCTCTCTCACTAGTGTTGGTCTCTCTCACTTGTGTTGGTCTCTCTCCTAGTGTTGGTCTCTCTCACCTTGTGTTGGTCTCTCTCACTAGTGTTGGTCTCTCTCACCTTGTGTTGGTCTCTCTCACTGTGTTGGTCTCTCTCACCTTGTGTGGTCTCTCTCACTTGTGTTGGTCTCTCTCACTTGTGTTGGTCTCTCTCACTTGTGTTGGTCTCTCTCACTTGTGTTGGTCTCTCTCACTTGTGTTGGTCTCTCTCACTTGTGTTGGTCTCTCTCACCTTGTGTTGGTCTCTCTCACTTGTGTTGGTCTCTCTCTCACCTTGTGTTGGTCTCTCTCACTTGTGTTGGTCTCTCTCACTTGTGTTGGTCTCTCTCACTAGTGTTGGTCTCTCATCTTGTGTTGGTCTCTCTCACCTTGTGTTGGTCTCTCTCACTAGTGTTGGTCTCTCTCACCTTGTGTTGGTCTCTCTCACTAGTGTTGGTCTCTCTCACCTTGTGTTGGTCTCTCTCACCTTGTGTTGGTCTCTCTCACTTGTTTGGTCTCTCTCACCTTGTGTTGGTCTCTCTCACTTGTGTTGGTCTCTCTCACCTTGTGTTGGTCTCTCTCACTTGTGTTGGTCTCTCTCACTAGTGTTTGTCTCTCTCACTTGTGTTGGTCTCTCTCACCTTGTGTTGGTCTCTCTCACTGTTGGTCTCTCTCACTTGTGTTGGTCTCTCTCACTAGTGTTGGTCTCTCTCACCTTGTGTTGGTCTCTCTCACCTTGTGTTGGTCTCTCTCACCTTGTGTTGGTCTCTCTCACCTTGTGTTGGTCTCTCTCACCTTGTGTTGGTCTCTCTCACTTGTGTTGGTCTCTCTCACTAGTGTGGTCTCTCATCTTGTGTTGGTCTCTCTCACCTTGTGTTGGTCTCTCTCACTGTGTTGGTCTCTCTCACTTGTGTTGGTCTCTCTCACCTTGTGTTGGTCTCTCTCACTAGTGTTGGTCTCTCTCACCTTGTGTTGGTCTCTCTCACCTTGTGTTGGTCTCTCTCACTTGTGTTGGTCTCTCTCACCTTGTGTTGGTCTCTCTCACTTGTGTTGGTCTCTCTCACCTTGTGTTGGTCTCTCTCACTTGTGTTGGTCTCTCTCACTAGTGTTGGTCTCTCTCACCTTGTGTTGGTCTCTCTCACTTGTGTTGGTCTCTCTCACTAGTGTTGGTCTCTCTCTTGTGTTGGTCTCTCTCACCTGTGTTGGTCTCTCTCACCTTGTGTTGGTCTCTCTCACTTGTGTTGGTCTCTCTCACTTGTGTTGGTCTCTCTCACCTTGTGTTGGTCTCTCTCACTTGTGTTGGTCTCTCTCACTATTGTTGGTCTCTCTCACTTGTGTTGGTCTCTCTCACTAGTGTTGGTCTCTCTCACTTGTGTTGGTCTCTCTCACTTGTGTTGGTCTCTCTCACCTTGTGTTGGTCTCTCTCACTTGTGTTGGTCTCTCTCACCTTGTGTTGGTCTCTCTCACTTGTGTTGGTCTCTCTCACTTGTGTTGGTCTCTCTCACCTTGTGTTGGTCTCTCTCACTTGTGTTGGTCTCTCTCACTTGTGTTGGTCTCTCTCACTAGTGTTGGTCTCTCTCACCTTGTGTTGGTCTCTCTCACCTGTGTTGGTCTCTCTCACTTGTGTTGGTCTCTCTCACTTGTGTTGGTCTCTCTCACTAGTGTTGGTCTCTCTCACCTTGTGTTGGTCTCTCTCACTAGTGTTGGTCTCTCTCACCTTGTGTTGGTCTCTCTCACTTGTGTTGGTCTCTCTCACTTGTGTTGGTCTCTCTCACTATGTTGGTCTCTCTCACTTGTGTTGGTCTCTCTCACTAGTGTTGGTCTCTCTCACTTGTGTTGGTCTCTCTCACTTGTGTTGGTCTCTCTCACTTGTGTTGGTCTCTCTCACTTGTGTTGGTCTCTCTCACTTGTGTTGGTCTCTCTCACCTTGTGTTGGTCTCTCTCACTAGTGTTGGTCTCTCTCACCTGTGTTGGTCTCTCTCACTTGTGTTGGTCTCTCTCACTTGTGTTGGTCTCTCTCACTTGTGTTGGTCTCTCTCACTTGTGTTGGTCTCTCTCACCTTGTGTTGGTCTCTCTCACTTGTGTTGGTCTCTCTCACCTTGTGTTGGTCCTCTCTCACTTGTGTTGGTCTCTCTCACTTGTGTTGGTCTCTCTCACTAGTGTTGGTCTCTCTCACTTGTGTTGGTCTCTCTCACCTTGTGTTGGTCTCTCTCACTTGTGTTGGTCTCTCTCACTTGTGTTGGTCTCTCTCACCTTGTGTTGGTCTCTCTCACTAGTGTTGGTCTCTCTCACCTTGTGTTGGTCTCTCTCACTTGTGTTGGTCTCTCTCACTGTGTTGGTCTCTCTCACTAGTGTTGGTCTCTCTCACCTTGTGTTGGTCTCTCTCACCTTGTGTTGGTCTCTCTCACCTTGTGTTGGTCTCTCTCACTTGTGTTGGTCTCTCTCACCTTGTGTTGGTCTCTCTCACTTGTGTTGGTCTCTCTCACCTTGTGTTGGTCTCTCTCACCTTGTGTTGGTCTCTCTCACTTGTGTTGGTCTCTCTCACTTGTGTTGGTCTCTCTCACTAGTGTTGGTCTCTCTCACTTGTGTTGGTCTCTCTCACTTGTGTTGGTCTCTCTCACTAGTGTTGGTCTCTCTCACCTTGTGTTGGTCTCTCTCACCTTGTGTTGGTCTCTCTCACTAGTGTTGGTCTCTCTCACCTTGTTTGGTCTCTCTCACTAGTGTTGGTCTCTCTNTGTGTTGGTCTCTCTCACTTGTGTTGGTCTCTCTCACCTTGTGTTGGTCTCTCTCACTAGTGTTGGTCTCTCTCACCTTGTGTTGGTCTCTCTCACCTTGTGTTGGTCTCTCTCACCTTGTGTTGGTCTCTCTCATCTTGTGTTGGTCTCTCTCACCTTGTGTTGGTCTCTCTCACTAGTGTTGGTCTCTCTCACCTTGTGTTGGTCTCTCTCACTAGTGTTGGTCTCTCTCACCTTGTGTTGGTCTCTCTCATCTTGTGTTGGTCTCTCTCACCTTGTGTTGGTCTCTCTCACTAGTGTTGGTCTCTCTCACCTTGTGTTGGTTCTCTCACTTGTGTTGTCTCTCTCACTAGTGTTGGTCTCTCTCACTAGTGTTTGGTCTCTCTCACCTGTGTTGGTCTCTCTCACCTTGTGTTGGTCTCTCTCACTAGTGTTGGTCTCTCTCACCTTGTGTGGTCTCTCTCACTATGTTTGTCTCTCTCACCTTGTGTTGGTCTCTCTCACTTGTGTTGGTCTCTCTCATCTTGTGTTGGTCTCTCTCACTAGTGTTGGTCTCTCTCACTTGTGTTGGTCTCTCTCACTTGTGTTGGTCTCTCTCACTTGTGTTGGTCTCTCTCACCTTTTGTTGGTCCTCTCACTTTGTTGGTCTCTCTCACCTTGTGTTGGTCTCTCTCACCTTGTGTAGTCTCTCTCACTTGTGTTGGTCTCTCTCACTTGTGTTGGTCTCTCTCTTGTGTTGGTCTCTCTCACTTGTGTTGGTCTCTCTCACTTGTGTTGGTCTCTCTCACCTTGTGTTGGTCTCTCTCACTAGTTTGGTCTCTCTCACCTTGTGTTGGTCTCTCTCACCTTGTGTTGGTCTCTCTCATCTTGTGTTGGTCTCTCTCACCTGTGTTGGTCTCTCTCACTTGTGTTGGTCTCTCTCACCTTGTGTTGGTCTCTCTCTCTCTCTCACTAGTGTTGGTCTCTCTCACTAGTGTTGGTCTCTCTCATCTTGTGTTGTTCTCTCACCTTGTGTTGGTCTCTCTCACTTGTGTTGGTCTCTCTCACTAGTGTTGGTCTCTCTCACTAGTGTTGGTCTCTCTCACCTTGTGTTGGTCTCTCTCACTTGTGTTGGTCTCTCTCACTTGTGTTGGTCTCTCTCACCTGTGTTGGTCTCTCTCACTAGTGTTGGTCTCTCTCATTGTGTTGGTCTCTCTCACTAGTGTTGGTCTCTCTCACTTGTGTTGGTCTCTCTCACCTTGTGTTGGTCTCTCTCACTTGTGTTGGTCTCTCTCACTTGTGTTGGTCTCTCTCACCTTGTGTTGGTCTCTCTCACTAGTGTTGGTCTCTCTCACCTTGTGTTGGTCTCTCTCACTTGTGTTGGTCTCTCTCACTTGTGTTGGTCTCTCTCACCTTTGTTGGTCTCTCTCACTTGTGTTGGTCTCTCTCACTGTGTTGGTCTCTCTCACCTTGTGTTGGTCTCTCTCACTTGTGTTGGTCTCTCTCACTAGTGTTGGTCTCTCATCTTGTGTTGGTCTCTCTCACCTTGTGTTGGTCTCTCTCACTATGTTGGTCTCTCTCACCTGTGTTGGTCTCTCTCACTAGTGTTGGTCTCTCTCACTTGTGTTGGTCTCTCTCACCTTGTGTTGGTCTCTCTCTCTGTGTTGGTCTCTCTCACCTTGTGTTGGTCTCTCTCATCTTGTGTTGGTCTCTCTCACCTTGTGTTGGTCTCTCTCACTAGTGTTGGTCTCTCTCACTAGTGTTGGTCTCTCTCATCTTGTTTGGTCTCTCTCACCTTGTTGGTCTCTCTCACTAGTGTTGGTCTCTCACTTGTGTTGGTCTCTCTCATCTTGTGTTGGTCTCTCTCACTTGTGTTGGTCTCTCTCACTTGTGTTGGTCTCTCTCACTTGTGTTGGTCTCTCTCACCTTGTGTTGGTCTCTCTCACTTGTGTTGGTCTCTCTCACTAGTGTGGTCTCTCTCACTAGTGTTGGTCTCTCTCACTTGTGTTGGTCTCCTCACCTTGTGTTGGTCTCTCTCCTAGTGTTGGTCTCTCTCACTTGTGTTGGTCTCTCTCACTTGTGTTGGTCTCTCTCACCTTGTGTTGGTCTCTCTCACCTGTGTTGGTCTCTCTCACTAGTGTTGGTCTCTCTCACCTTGTGTTGGTCTCTCTCACCTTGTGTTGTCTCTCTCACTTGTGTTGGTCTCTCTCACTAGTGTTGGTCTCTCTCACCTTGTGTTGGTCTCTCTCACCTGTGTTGGTCTCTCTCACTTGTGTTGGTCTCTCTCACTTGTGTTGGTCTCTCTCACTAGTGTTGGTCTCTCTCACCTTGTGTTGGTCTCTCTCACTAGTGTTGGTCTCTCTCACCTTGTGTTGGTCTCTCTCACTTGTGTTGGTCTCTCTCACTTGTGTTGGTCTCTCTCACTTGTGTTGGTCTCTCTCACTTGTGTTGGTCTCTCTCACTAGTGTTGGTCTCTCTCACTTGTGTTGGTCTCTCTCACTTGTGTTGGTCTCTCTCACTTGTGTTGGTCTCTCTCACTTGTGTTGGTCTCTCTCACTTGGTTGGTCTCTCTCACCTTGTGTTGGTCTCTCTCACTAGTGTTGGTCTCTCTCACCTTGTGTTGGTCTCTCTCACCTTGTGTTGGTCTCTCTCACTTGTGTTGGTCTCTCTCACGTGTTTGGTCTCTCTCACTAGTGTTGGTCTCTCTCACCTTGTGTTGGTCTCTCTCACCTTGTGTTGGTCTCTCTCACTTGTGTTGGTCTCTCTCACTAGTGTTGGTCTCTCTCACTTGTGTTGGTCTCTCTCCTAGTGTTGGTCTCTCTCACTTGTGTTGGTCTCTCTCACCTTGTGTTGGTCTCTCTCACTTGTGTTGGTCTCTCTCACTTGTGTTGGTCTCTCTCACCTTGTGTTGGTCTCTCTCACTAGTGTTGGTCCTCTCACCTTGTGTTGGTCTCTCTCACTTGTGTTGGTCTCTCTCATTGTTGGTCTCTCTCACTTGTGTTGGTCTCTCTCACCTTGTGTTGGTCTCTCTCACCTTGTGTTGGTCTCTCTCACCTTGTGTTGGTCTCTCTCACTAGTGTTGGTCTCTCTCACCTTGTGTTGGTCTCTCTCACTTGTGTTGGTCTCTCTCACCTTGTGTTGGTCTCTCTCACCTTGTGTTGGTCTCTCTCACTGTGTTGGTCTCTCTCACTTGTGTTGGTCTCTCTCACTTGTGTTGGTCTCTCTCACTTGTGTTGGTCTCTCTCACCTTGTGTTGGTCTCTCTCATTGTGTTGGTCTCTCTCACTTGTGTTGGTCTCTCTCACCTTGTGTTGGTCTCTCTCACTTGTGTTGGTCTCTCTCACTTGTGTTGGTCTCTCTCACTTGTGTTGGTCTCTCTCACCTTGTGTTGGTCTCTCTCACCTTGTGTTGGTCTCTCTCACCTTGTGTTGGTCTCTCTCACTTGTGTTGGTCTCTCTCACTTGTGTTGGTCTCTCTCACTTGTGTTGGTCTCTCTCACTAGTGTTGGTCTCTCTCACCTTGTGTTGTCTCTCTCACTAGTGTTGGTCTCTCTCACCTTGTGTTGGTCTCTCTCACTTGTGTGGTCTCTCTCACTTGTGTTGGTCTCTCTCACCTTGTGTTGGTCTCTCTCACTAGTGTTGGTCTCTCTCACCTTGTGTTGGTCTCTCTCACTTGTGTTGGTCTCTCTCACCTTGTGTTGGTCTCTCTCACTAGTGTTTGTCTCTCTCACCTTGTGTTGGTCTCTCTCACCTGTGTTGGTCTCTCTCACTTGTGTTGGTCTCTCTCACTTGTGTTGGTCTCTCTCACTAGTGTTGGTCTCTCTCACCTGTGTTGGTCTCTCTCACTTGTGTTGGTCTCTCTCACCTGTGTTGGTCTCTCTCACTTGTGTTGGTCTCTCTCATCTGTTGGTCTCTCTCACTAGTGTTGGTCTCTCTCACTTGTGTTGGTCTCTCTCACTAGTGTTGGTCTCTCTCACTTGTGTTGGTCTCTCTCACTTGTGTTGGTCTCTCTCACTTGTGTTGGTCTCTCTCACTTGTGTTGGTCTCTCTCACTTGTGTTGGTCTCTCTCACCTTTGTTGGTCTCTCTCACTAGTGTTGGTCTCTCTCACCTTGTGTTGGTCTCTCTCACCTGTGTTGGTCTCTCTCACTTGTGTTGGTCTCTCTCACTTGTGTTGGTCTCTCTCACTAGTGTTGGTCTCTCTCACCTTGTGTTGGTCTCTCTCACCTTGTGTTGGTCTCTCTCACCTTGTGTTGGTCTCTCTCACTAGTGTTGGTCTCTCTCTCACTTGTGTTGGTCTCTCTCACTAGTGTTGGTCTCTCTCACTTGTGTTGGTCTCTCTCACCTTGTGTTGTCTCTCTCACTTGTGTTGGTCTCTCTCACTTGTGTTGGTCTCTCTCTTGTGTTGGTCTCTCTCACCTTGTGTTGGTCTCTCTCACTATGTTTGGTCTCTCTCACTTGTGTTGGTCTCTCTCACTTGTTGGTCTCTCTCACTGTGTTGGTCTCTCACTAGTGTTGGTCTCTCTCACCTTGTGTTGGTCTCTCTCACCTTGTGTTGGTCTCTCTCACCTTGTGTTGGTCTCTCTCACTTGTGTTGGTCTCTCTCACTTGTGTTGGTCTCTCTCACTTGTGTTGGTCTCTCTCACTTGTGTTGGTCTCTCTCACCTTGTGTTGGTCTCTCTCTTGTGTTGGTCTCTCTCACTAGTGTTGGTCTCTCTCACTTGTGTTGGTCTCTCTCACTTGTGTTGGTCTCTCTCACTGTGTTGGTCTCTCTCACTTGTGTTGGTCTCTCTCACTTGTGTTGGTCTCTCTCACCTTGTGTTGGTCTCTCTCACCTTGTGTTGGTCTCTCTCACTAGTGTTGGTCTCTCTCACCTTGTGTTGGTCTCTCTCACTAGTGTTGGTCTCTCTCACTTGTGTTGGTCTCTCTCACTTTGTGTTGGTCTCTCTCACTGTGTTGGTCTCTCTCACTTGTGTTGGTCTCTCTCACTTGTGTTGGTCTCTCTCTCACTAGTGTTGGTCTCTCTCACTTGTGTTGGTCTCTCTCACTTGTGTTGGTCTCTCTCACTTGTGTTGGTCTCTCTCACTTGTGTTGGTCTCTCTCACTTGTGTTGGTCTCTCTCACCTTGTGTTGGTCTCTCTCACCTTGTGTAGGTCTCTCTCACTTGTGTTGGTCTCTCTCACTAGTGTTGGTCTCTCATCTTGTGTTGGTCTCTCTCACCTTGTGTTGGTCTCTCTCACTAGTGTTGGTCTCTCTCACCTTGTGTTGGTCTCTCTCACTAGTGTTGGTCTCTCTCACCTTGTTGGTCTCTCTCACCTTGTGTTGGTCTCTCTCACTTGTGTTGGTCTCTCTCACCTTGTGTTGGTCTCTCTCACTTGTGTTGGTCTCTCTCACCTTGTGTTGGTCTCTCTCACTTGTGTTGGTCTCTCTCACTTGTGTTGGTCTCTCTCACTTGTGTTGGTCTCTCTCACCTTGTGTTGGTCTCTCTCACTAGTGTTGGTCTCTCTCACTTGTGTTGGTCTCTCTCACTTGTGTTGGTCTCTCTCACCTTGTGTTGGTCTCTCACTGTGTTGGTCTCTCACTTGTGTTGGTCTCTCACTTGTGTTGGTCTCTCTCATCTTGTGTTGGTCTCTCTCACCTTGTGTTGGTCTCTCTCACTTGTGTTGGTCTCTCTCACTTGTGTTGGTCTCTCTCACCTTGTGTTGGTCTCTCTCACTTGTGTTGGTCTCTCTCACTAGTGTTGGTCTCTCTCACTAGTGTTGGTCTCTCTCACTAGTGTTGGTCTCCCTCACCTTGTGTTGGTCTCTCTCAGTAGTGTTGGTCTCTCTCACTTGTGTTGGTCTCTCTCACCTTGTGTTGGTCTCTCTCACTTGTGTTGGTCTCTCTCACCTTGTGTTGGTCTCTCTCACTAGTGTTGGTCTCTCTCACCTTGTGTTGGTCTCTCTCACTTGTGTTGGTCTCTCTCACCTTGTGTTGGTCTCTCTCACTAGTGTTGGTCTCTCTCACCTTGTGTTGGTCTCTCTCACTTGTGTTGGTCTCTCTCACTTGTGTTGGTCTCTCTCACTAGTGTTGGTCTCTCTCACCTTGTGTTGGTCTCTCTCACCTGTGTTGGTCTCTCTCACTAGTGTTGGTCTCTCTCACCTTGTGTTGGTCTCTCTCACTAGTGTTGGTCTCTCTCACCTTGTGTTGGTCTCTCTCACTTGTGTTGGTCTCTCTCACTTGTGTTGGTCTCTCTCACTTGTGTTGGTCTCTCTCACTTGTGTTGGTCTCTCTCACTTGTGTTGGTCTCTCTCACTTGTGTTGGTCTCTCTCACTTGTTGGTCTCTCTCATTGTGTTGGTCTCTCTCACCTTGTGTTGGTCTCTCTCACCTTGTGTTGGTCTCTCTCACTTGTGTTGGTCTCTCTCACTTGTGTTGGTCTCTCTCTTGTGTTGGTCTCTCTCACTTGTGTTGGTCTCTCTCACTAGTGTTGGTCTCTCTCACCTTGTGTTGGTCTCTCTCACCTTGTTGGTCTCTCTCACTTGTGTTGGTCTCTCTCACTTGTGTTGGTCTCTCTCACTTGTGTTGGTCTCTCTCACCTGTGTTGGTCTCTCTCACTTGTGTTGGTCTCTCTCACTTGTGTTGGTCTCTCTCACTTGTGTTGGTCTCTCTCACTTGTGTTGGTCTCTCTCACCTTGTGTTGGTCTCTCTCACCTTGTGTTGGTCTCTCTCACTTGTGTTGGTCTCTCTCACTTGTGTTGGTCTCTCTCACTTGTGTTGGTCTCTCTCACCTTGTGTTGGTCTCTCTCACTTGTGTTGGTCTCTCTCACTTGTGTTGGTCTCTCTCACCTTGTGTTGGTCTCTCTCACTAGTGTTGGTCTCTCTCACTTGTGTTGGTCTCTCTCACTTGTGTTGGTCTCTCTCACTTGTGTTGGTCTCTCTCACCTTGTGTTGGTCTCTCTCACTTGTGTTGGTCTCTCTCACCTGTGTTGGTCTCTCTCACTTGTGTTGGTCTCTCTCACTTGTGTTGGTCTCTCTCACTTGTGTTGGTCTCTCATCTTGTGTTGGTCTCTCTCACCTTGTGTTGGTCTCTCTCACTAGTGTTGGTCTCTCTCACCTTGTGTTGGTCTCTCTCACTAGTGTTGGTCTCTCTCACCTTGTGTTGGTCTCTCTCACCTTGTGTTGGTCTCTCTCATCTTGTGTTGGTCTCTCTCACCTTGTGTTGGTCTCTCTCATCTTGTGTTGGTCTCTCTCACCTTGTGTGGTCTCTCTCACTAGTGTTGGTCTCTCTCACTATGTTGGTCTCTCTCATCTTGTGTTGGTCTCTCTCACCTTGTGTTGGTCTCTCTCACTAGTGTTGGTCTCTCACTTGTGTTGGTCTCTCTCATCTTGTGTCGGTCTCTCTCACCTTGTGTTGGTCTCTCTCATCTTGTGTTGGTCTCTCTCACTTGTGTTGGTCTCTCTCACCTTGTGTTGGTCTCTCTCACTTGTGTTGGTCTCTCTCACTATGTTGGTCTCTCTCACTTGTGTTGGTCTCTCTCACTAGTGTTGGTCTCTCTCACCTTGTGTTGGTCTCTCTCACTAGTGTTGGTCTCTCTCACCTTGTGTTGGTCTCTCTCACTTGTGTTGGTCTCTCTCACCTTGTGTTGGTCTCTCTCACCTTGTGTTGGTCTCTCTCACTAGTGTTGGTCTCTCTCACCTTGTGTTGGTCTCTCTCATCTTGTGTTGGTCTCTCTCACCTTGTGTTGGTCTCTCTCACTAGTGTTGGTCTCTCTCACCTTGTGTTGGTCTCTCTCACCTTGTGTTGGTCTCTCTCACTTGTGTTGGTCTCTCTCACTTGTGTTGGTCTCTCTCACTAGTGTTGGTCTCTCTCACCTTGTGTTGGTCTCTCTCACTAGTGTTGGTCTCTCTCACCTTGTGTTGGTCTCTCTCACTTGTGTTGGTCTCTCTCATCTTGTGTTGGTCTCTCTCACTAGTGTTGGTCTCTCTCACTTGTGTTGGTCTCTCTCACTAGTGTTGGTCTCTCTCACTTGTGTTGGTCTCTCTCACTTGTGTTGGTCTCTCTCACTTGTGTTGGTCTCTCTCACTTGTGTTGGTCTCTCTCACTTGTGTTGGTCTCTCTCACCTTGTGTTGGTCTCTCTCACTAGTGTTGGTCTCTCTCACTTGTGTTGGTCTCTCTCACCTTGTGTTGGTCTCTCTCACTTGTGTTGGTCTCTCTCACTTGTGTTGGTCTCTCTCACTAGTGTTGGTCTCTCTCACTTGTGTTGGTCTCTCTCACCTTGTGTTGGTCTCTCTCACCTTGTGTTGGTCTCTCTCACTAGTGTTGGTCTCTCTCACTTGTGTTGGTCTCTCTCACTAGTGTTGGTCTCTCTCACTTGTGTTGGTCTCTCTCACCTTGTGTTGGTCTCTCTCACTTGTGTTGGTCTCTCTCACTTGTGTTGGTCTCTCTCACCTTGTGTTGGTCTCTCTCACTAGTGTTGGTCTCTCTCACTTGTGTTGGTCTCTCTCACTTGTGTTGGTCTCTCTCACTAGTGTTGGTCTCTCTCACTAGTGTTTGGTCTCTCTCACCTTGTGTTGGTCTCTCTCACCTTGTGTTGGTCTCTCTCACCTTGTGTTGGTCTCTCTCACTAGTGTTGGTCTCTCTCACCTTGTGTTGGTCTCTCTCACTTGTGTTGGTCTCTCTCACCTTGTGTTGGTCTCTCTCACCTTGTGTTGGTCTCTCTCACTTGTGTTGGTCTCTCTCACTAATGTTGGTCTCTCTCACTAGTGTTGGTCTCTCTCACTTGTGTTGGTCTCCCTCACCTTGTGTTGGTCTCTCTCACTTAGTGTTGGTCTCTCTCACTTGTGTTGGTCTCTCTCACCTTGTGTTGGTCTCTCTCACTAGTGTTGGTCTCTCTCACCTTGTGTTGGTCTCTCTCACTAGTGTTGGTCTCTCTCACCTTGTGTTGGTCTCTCTCACCTTGTGTTGGTCTCTCTCACCTTGTGTTGGTCTCTCTCACTAGTGTTGGTCTCTCTCACTTGTGTTGGTCTCTCTCACTTGTGTTGGTCTCTCTCACTAGTGTTGGTCTCTCTCACTAGTGTTGGTCTCTCTCACTTGTGTTGGTCTCTCTCACCTTGTGTTGGTCTCTCTCACTAGTGTTGGTCTCTCTCACCTTGTGTTGGTCTCTCTCACTAGTGTTGGTCTCTCTCACCTTGTGTTGGTCTCTCTCACTTGTGTTGGTCTCTCTCATCTTGTGTTGGTCTCTCTCACTAGTGTTGGTCTCTCTCACTTGTGTTGGTCTCTCTCACTAGTGTTGGTCTCTCTCACTTGTGTTGGTCTCTCTCACTTGTGTTGGTCTCTCTCACTTGTGTTGGTCTCTCTCACTTGTGTTGGTCTCTCTCACCTTGTGTTGGTCTCTCTCACCTTGTGTAGGTCTCTCTCACTTGTGTTGGTCTCTCTCACTAGTGTTGGTCTCTCATCTTGTGTTGGTCTCTCTCACCTTGTGTTGGTCTCTCTCACTAGTGTTGGTCTCTCTCACTTGTGTTGTCTCTCTCACTAGTGTTGGTCTCTCTCACCTTGTGTTGGTCTCTCTCACCTTGTGTTGGTCTCTCTCATCTTGTGTTGGTCTCTCTCACCTTGTGTTGGTCTCTCTCATCTTGTGTTGGTCTCTCTCACCTTGTGTTGGTCTCTCTCACTAGTGTTGGTCTCTCTCACTAGTGTTGGTCTCTCTCATCTTGTGTTGGTCTCTCTCACCTTGTGTTGGTCTCTCTCACTAGTGTTGGTCTCTCTCACTGTGTTGGTCTCTCTCATTGTGTTGGTCTCTCTCACCTTGTGTTGGTCTCTCTCACTAGTGTTGGTCTCTCACTTGTGTTGGTCTCTCTCATCTTGTGTTGGTCTCTCTCACCTTGTGTTGGTCTCTCTCACTTGTGTTGGTCTCTCTCACTTGTGTTGGTCTCTCTCACTTGTGTTGGTCTCTCTCACTTGTGTTGGTCTCTCTCACTTGTGTTGGTCTCTCTCACTGTGTTGGTCTCTCTCACTAGTGTTGGTCTCTCTCACCTTGTGTTGGTCTCTCTCACTTGTTGGTCTCTCTCACTTGTGTTGGTCTCTCTCACCTTGTGTTGGTCTCTCTCACTTGTGTTGGTCTCTCTCACCTTGTGTTGGTCTCTCTCACTTGTGTTGGTCTCTCTCACCTTGTGTTGGTCTCTCTCACTTGTGTTGGTCTCTCTCACTAGTGTTGGTCTCTCTCACCTGTGTTGGTCTCTCTCACCTTGTGTTGGTCTCTCTCACTTGTGTTGGTCTCTCTCACTTGTGTTGGTCTCTCTCACTAGTGTTGGTCTCTCTCACCTTGTGTTGGTCTCTCTCACTTGTGTTGGTCTCTCTCCCTTGTGTTGGTCTCTCTCACTTGTGTTGGTCTCTCTCACCTTGTGTTGGTCTCTCTCACTTGTGTTGGTCTCTCTCACTTGTGTTGGTCTCTCTCACTAGTGTTGGTCTCTCTCACTTGTGTTGGTCTCTCTCACTTGTGTTGGTCTCTCTCACTTGTGTTGGTCTCTCTCACTTGTGTTGGTCTCTCTCACTTGTGTTGGTCTCTCTCACCTTGTGTTGGTCTCTCTCACTAGTGTTGGTCTCTCTCACTAGTGTTGGTCTCTCTCATCTTGTGTTGGTCTCTCTCACCTTGTGTTGGTCTCTCTCACTAGTGTTGGTCTCTCACTTGTGTTGGTCTCTCTCATCTTGTGTTGGTCTCTCTCACCTTGTGTTGGTCTCTCTCACTTGTGTTGGTCTCTCTCACTAGTGTTGGTCTCTCTCACTTGTGTTGGTCTCTCTCACTTGTGTTGGTCTCTCTCACCTTGTTGTGTTGTCTCTCTCACTTGTGTTGGTCTCTCTCACTTGTGTTGGTCTCTCTCACTTTGTGTTGGTCTCTCTCACTTGTGTTGGTCTCTCTCACCTTGTGTTGGTCTCTCTCACTTGTGTTGGTCTCTCTCACTTGTGTTGGTCTCTCTCACTTGTGTTGGTCTCTCTCACTAGTGTTGGTCTTTCTCACCTTGTGTTGGTCTCTCTCACTTGTGTTGGTCTCTCTCACTAGTGTTGGTCTCTCTCACTTGTGTTGGTCTCTCTCACCTTGTGTTGGTCTCTCTCACCTTGTGTTGGTCTCTCTCACTTGTGTTGATCTCTCTCACTAGTGTTGGTCTCTCTCACTTGTGTTGGTCTCTCTCACCTTGTGTTGATCTCTCTCACTAGTGTTGGTCTCTCTCACTTGTGTTGGTCTCTCTCACCTTGTGTTGGTCTCTCTCACTAGTGTTGGTCTCTCTCACCTTGTGTTGGTCTCTCTCACTTGTGTTGGTCTCTCTCACCTTGTGTTGGTCTCTCTCACCTTGTGTTGGTTCTCTCACTAGTGTTGGTCTCTCTCACTTGTGTTGGTCTCTCCTTGTGTTGGTCTCTCTCACCTTGTGTTGGTCTCTCTCACTTGTGTTGGTCTCTCTCACTAGTGTTGGTCTCTCTCACTTGTGTTGGTCTCTCTCACCTTGTGTTGGTCTCTCTCACTAGTTTTGGTCTCTCTCACTTGTGTTGGTCTCTCTCACCTTGTGTTGGTCTCTCTCACTAGTGTTGGTCTCTCTCACCTTGTGTTGGTCTCTCTCACTTGTGTTGGTCTCTCTCACCTTGTGTTGGTCTCTCTCACCTTGTGTTGGTCTCTCTCACTAGTGTTGGTCTCTCTCACTTGTGTTGGTCTCTCTCACTAGTGTTGGTCTCTCTCACTAGTGTTGGTCTCTCTCACTTGTGTTGGTCTCTCTCACTTGTGTTGGTCTCTCTCACTTGTGTTGGTCTCTCTCACCTTGTGTTGGTCTCTCACTAGTGTTGGTCTCTCTCACCTTGTGTTGATCTCTCTCACTAGTGTTGGTCTCTCTCACCTTGTGTTGGTCTCTCTCACTTGTGTTGGTCTCTCTCACCTTGTGTTGGTCTCTCTCACTAGTGTTGGTCTCTCTCACTTGTGTTGGTCTCTCTCACTAGTGTTGGTCTCTCTCACTAGTGTTGGTCTCTCTCACTAGTGTTGGTCTCTCTCACTAGTGTTGTTCTCTCTCACTAGTGTTGGTCTCTCTCACCTTGTGTTGGTCTCTCTCACCTTGTGTTGGTCTCTCTCACCTTGTGTTGGTCTCTCTCACTTGTGTTGGTCTCTCTCACTAGTGTTGGTCTCTCTCACTAGTGTTGGTCTCTCTCATCTTGTGTTGGTCTCTCTCACCTTGTGTTGGTCTCTCTCATCTTGTGTTGGTCTCTCTCACTTGTGTTGGTCTCTCTCACCTTGTGTTGGTCTCTCTCACTTGTGTTGGTCTCTCTCACCTTGTGTTGGTCTCTCTCACTAGTGTTGGTCTCTCTCACTAGTGTTGGTCTCTCTCACCTTGTGTTGGTCTCTCTCACTAGTGTTGGTCTCTCTCACTAGTGTTGGTCTCTCTCACTAGTGTTGGTCTCTCTCACCTTGTGTTGGTCTCTCTCACTAGTGTTGGTCTCTCTCACTTGTGTTGGTCTCTCTCACTTGTGTTGGTCTCTCTCACTAGTGTTGGTCTCTCTCACCTTGTGTTGGTCTCTCTCACTAGTGTTGGTCTCTCTCACCTTGTGTTGGTCTCTCTCATCTTGTGTTGGTCTCTCTCACCTTGTGTTGGTCTCTCTCACTAGTGTTGGTCTCTCTCACCTTGTGTTGGTCTCTCTCACCTTGTGTTGGTCTCTCTCACTTGTGTTGGTCTCTCTCACTTGTGTTGGTCTCTCTCACTAGTGTTGGTCTCTCTCACCTTGTGTTGGTCTCTCTCACTAGTGTTGGTCTCTCTCATCTTGTGTTGGTCTCTCTCACTTGTGTTGGTCTCTCTCACTTGTGTTGGTCTCTCTCACTAGTGTTGGTCTCTCTCACTTGTGTTGGTCTCTCTCACTAGTGTTGGTCTCTCTCACTTGTGTTGGTCTCTCTCACTTGTGTTGGTCTCTCTCACTTGTGTTGGTCTCTCTCATCTTGTGTTGGTCTCTCTCACTTGTGTTGGTCTCTCTCACCTTGTGTTGGTCTCTCTCACTAGTGTTGGTCTCTCTCACTAGTGTTGGTCTCTCTCACTCGTGTTGGTCTCTCTCACCTATGTTGGTCTCTCTCACTAGTGTTGGTCTCTCACTTGTGTTGGTCTCTCTCATCTTGTGTCGGTCTCTCTCACCTTGTGTTGGTCTCTCTCACTTGTGTTGGTCTCTCTCACCTTGTGTTGGTCTCTCTCACTTGTGTTGGTCTCTCTCACCTTGTGTTGGTCTCTCTCACTTGTGTTGGTCTCTCTCACCTTGTGTTGGTCTCTCTCACTTGTGTTGGTCTCTCTCACCTTGTGTTGGTCTCTCTCACTTGTGTTGGTCTCTCTCACTTGTGTTGGTCTCTCTCACTAGTGTTGGTCTCTCTCACTTGTGTTGGTCTCTCTCACCTTGTGTTGGTCTCTCTCACTAGTTTTGGTCTCTCTCACTTGTGTTGGTCTCTCTCACCTTGTGTTGGTCTCTCTCACTTGTGTTGGTCTCTCTCACCTTGTGTTGGTCTCTCTCACTAGTGTTGGTCTCTCTCACTTGTGTTGGTCTCTCTCACCTTGTGTTGGTCTCTCTCACTTGTGTTGGTCTCTCTCACTTGTGTTGGTCTCTCTCACTAGTGTTGGTCTCTCTCACTTGTGTTGGTCTCTCTCACCTTGTGTTGGTCTCTCTCACTAGTGTTGGTCTCTCTCACTTGTGTTGGTCTCTCTCACCTTGTGTTGGTCTCTCTCACTAGTGTTGGTCTCTCTCACCTTGTGTTGGTCTCTCTCACTTGTGTTGGTCTCTCTCACCTTGTGTTGGTCTCTCTCACCTTGTGTTGGTTCTCTCACTAGTGTTGGTCTCTCTCACTTGTGTTGGTCTCTCTCACTAGTGTTGGTCTCTCTCACTAGTGTTGGTCTCTCTCACTTGTGTTGGTCTCTCTCACTTGTGTTGGTCTCTCTCACTTGTGTTGGTCTCTCTCACTTTGTGTTGGTCTCTCACTAGTGTTGGTCTCTCTCACCTTGTGTTGATCTCTCTCACTAGTGTTGATCTCTCTCACCTTGTGTTGGTCTCTCTCACTTGTGTTGGTCTCTCTCACCTTGTGTTGGTCTCTCTCACTAGTGTTGGTCTCTCTCACTTGTGTTGGTCTCTCTCACTAGTGTTGGTCTCTCTCACTAGTGTTGGTCTCTCTCACTAGTGTTGTTCTCTCTCACTAGTGTTGGTCTCTCTCACCTTGTGTTGGTACTCACCTAGTTGTGCTTGCGGGGGTTGAGCTCTGGCTCTTTGGTCCCGCCTCTCAACCGTCAATCAACAGGTGTACAGTTTCCTGAGCCTAATGGGCTCTATCATATCTACATTTGAAACTGTGTATGGAGTCAGCCTCCACCACATCGCTTCCTAATGCATTCCATTTGTCAACCACTCTGACACTAAAAAAGTTCTTTCTAATATCTCTGTGGCTCATTTGGGCACTCAGCTTCCACCTGTGTCCCCTAGTGCGTGTGCCCCTTGTGTTAAACAGCCTGTCTTTATCAACCCTGTCGATTCCCCTGAGAATCTTGAATGTGGTGATCATGTCCCCCCTAACTCTTCTGTCTTCCAACGAAGTGAGGTTTAATTCCTGCAGTCGCTCCTCGTAGCTCATACCTCTCAGCTCGGGTACTAGTCTGGACCCTTGGTCTCTCTCACCTTGTGTTGGTCTCTCTCACCTTGTGTTGGTCTCTCTCACTTGTGTTGGTCTCTCTCACTAGTGTTGGTCTCTCTCACTAGTGTTGGTCTCTCTCACCTTGTGTTGATTTCTCTCACCTTGTGTTGATCTCTCTCACTAGTGTTGATCTCTCTCACCTTGTGTTGGTCTCTCTCACTAGTGTTGGTCTCTCTCACCTTGTGTTGGTCTCTCTCACTTGTGTTGGTCTCTCTCACCTTGTGTTGGTCTCTCTCACCTTGTGTTGGTCTCTCTCACTTGTGTTGGTCTCTTTCACCTTGTGTTGGTCTCTCTCACCTTGTGTTGATCTCTCTCTCACTAGTGTTGGTCCTCTCACTAGTGTTGGTCTCTCTCACCTTGTGTTGGTCTCTCTCTCACTAGTGTTGGTATCTCTCATCTTGTGTTGGTCTCTCTCACTTGTGTTGGTCTCTCTCATCTTGTGTTGGTCTCTCTCACTAGTGTTGGTCTCTCTCACTTGTGTTGGTCTCTCTCACTAGTGTTGGTCTCTCTCACTTGTGTTGGTCTCTCTCACTTGTGTTGTGTCTCTCTCACTTGTGTTGGTCTCTCTCATCTTGTTGGTGTCTCTCTCATCTTGTGTTGGTCTCTCTCACCTTGTGTTGGTCTCTCTCACTAGTGTTTGGTCTCTCTCACTAGTGTTGGTCTCTCTCATCTCGTGTTGGTCTCTCTCACCTTGTGTTGGTCTCTCTCACTAGTGTTGGTCTCTCACTTGTGTTGGTCTCTCTCATCTTGTGTCGGTCTCTCTCACCTTGTGTTGGTCTCTCTCACTTGTGTTGGTCTCCTCTCACCTTGTGTTGGTCTCTCTCCTTGTGTTGGTCTCTCTCTCACCTTGTGTTGGTCTCTCTCACGTGTGTTGGTCTCTCTCACTTGTGTTGGTCTCAAACACCTTGTGTTGGTCTCTCTCACTAGTGTTGGTCTTTCTCACCTTGTGTTGGTCTCTCTCACTTGTGTTGGTCTCTCTCACTAGTGTTTGTCTCTCTCACTTGCGTTGGTCTCTCTC
>WNGS01002340.1:0-11237 GCA_020271785.1 Procambarus virginalis
CAATTTCAAGTTTTTAAAGGCCTTTTGCACGTCTGTTAACACTTAAATTTAATGGCCTTTCGCAACATGTTGGTGAGAGGGGTGGCGACACTGCAAAAGTTCTGACAAAAGCGGCGGTAATATGCATACATACCAATAAACCGTTGAACTTCCTTTTTAGACCGGAGCACTGGATACTCCAGAATGGCACTGATTTTATCTTGCCGAGGTAACACTTTTCCTTGGCCTACTTCATAACCGAGGTACGTCACTGTCCCTTGGCCAAAATGACACTTTTATTGCATTTAACATTAGGTTTGCACTTTTCAAAACTGTAAACAACTGGCATAACCTAGCTATGTGGTCAGCCAATTTCTATCAAATTCACAATGTCATCTAAATATGCCCGACAATTTGGCACATTTGCAGGCAGAGAGTTCATTAGCCTCTGGAACGTTGCAGGGGCATTATGCAATCCGAACGTTAACACTTGATACTCGAAGATACCATCGGGTGTTACGAACGCAGTTAGTTGCTTGGCATGTTCGGTGAGCAGGATCTGATAGTATCCCCTCGAGAGATTGAATTTCGATACGTAAGTGGCACTCCCGATCTCGTTGATGCAGTCTTCTATGAGGGGCAGCGGATAGGCATCCACGATGGTCACCTTATTGAGCTGACGATAGTCGATGCATAATCGCCAGGAGCCGTCTGGTTTGGAACCAAAAAGCAGGGCGAGCACCAAGAGCCCTGGCTTGACCGGGTGAGGCTGTGCTGTGAGGAGCAGGAAGTCGACTTCTTTCCGCACGATGGCCTGCTTTTCCATACTCATCCGATAGGGTTGAAGATGAATGGGGGTGTAGTCAGTCAACTTGACATCATGGTAGATGCCATCAGTCTGGGTCGGGACCTCCCCGAACAGACTGGAGAATTTGTCAAGTAGCGACCGCACCTCTTCACGTTGGGCCATCTGCAAATGAGACAGTCTCTCCTCCACAGCATTCACAGAACTAGAATTATTGAGAATGGGATTAGTTGGGTCCCCAGAACAATTATCCCCTCCCTCACTGCAAAAGGAAACATTGGTTAGAGCAATGGGCCTGGGCCCTGGAACTTCTTCAGACGGTTCAAGTGTACAAGCACCACCTGGTTACGCTTGTCAGAGTGCCTTACTTTGTACGTGAGGTCCCCAACCTTTTTTGCCACAATATAGGGGCCTTCGTACTTGCGTACTTGTGAGACATATTGTTCCCCAGGAAAGGTTTTAATACCAGGACAGGGGTCACCAGGCTGAAATACCCTCAACTTAGCCTTAGCATCGTGTCGTTCCTTCATACTGTCTTGCGCCTTCCCAAGATATTTTAATGCAGCCGCCTTTCAGTCGCTGAGTCTCTGGTGGTGTTGCGCAAAGAAAGCCGAACCTTCGGTCACTGTAACGTTACCTAACAGATTCTCCTGTAACATTTGTAAGGGTCCACGGACCTTATGGCCAAAGACTAACTCAAAAGGAGAACAACCCAGTGAATGTTGTAACCACTCTCGAGCAGCAAACAAAACATAAGACGGGTTCTCATCCCAAAACCTCTTTGAATTCTCACACAATTTCTTCAGCATCTGTTTTAACGTCTGATGGAACCGCTCAATTACCCCATGACTCTGTGGATGGTATGGCCTAGAAACCTTATGAGTTATTCCATTGTCCTTGCAGAATTGTTAAAAAATACCAGACTTAAAATTAGTACCATTGTCGGTTTGCACGACCCCGAGGCAGCCCAAAAGTAGAAAAAAATTGCAACATATAAACAACAACAGTCTTTCCTCGAATGTGCCTTACAGCAAAAGCCTCAGGGGTAACGGGTCGTGATACGCATCACTGTTATCAGGTAAATATTACCAGACTTGGTCCTAGGTAATGGACCAACACAGTCCATTACCATATGAGAAAATGGTTCCTCCTGCATGACAATAGACCTTGGAGGAGCTTTAGGTGGTGTCTGGTTTGGTTTCCCAACCAGCTGACAAGGGATACAAGAGTTACAAAATTTTGCCACATCACTTTTCAGCTTGGGCAAGTAGAAATATTTAAAGATCTTATGATACGTAATATTAATGCCTTGATGTCCCCCATAGGGTCATCATGAGCAGCTTCTAAAACTTTCTCTCTATAACAGGTAGGCAACATAGCCTGGTGGACTATCTCCCACTTATTTGACAAGGGAGAACTCTGTGGTCTCCATTTTCTCATTAAAATCTGATCCTCATAATAGTACCCAGTTGCTGCATCTACAATCTCCTCCTTAGAGAGAGCTACATCGTGATATTCTGCAAGACTGGGGTTAGCCTTCTGCAGTTCACTCAAGGAGGCATCCATGCCTGGGTCAGATGTCATTGGCCAAGACTCGCCAGGGTTGTCCTCCACCTCCTCACTACTCTCGGTAGTAGGTGACGATAAGCTCTCCACAATGTCCTTGGCCTCGTTATCGATTCGGGCCATGAACGTGCCCACAAGGTCCACTTGGCTTTCACCACTCGAAATGTTCCTCGTGTCCTCGGAATTGACCACCTTGGCAACCATAGGGCTGCCCTTACATTTAAGTCCCATAGACCTGGTCACCGCGCACGCAGGGTACACAACATTATCCTCTGCGGCAGGTAGATCCAGGGGAAACCTTAGGATTAGGCAACATAATAGGCAGTCTGGAGTCCCCTACCTTATCCCCTGCTAAAGCATTACCCAATATTACATCAAAATTAGGGAAAGGTAGTTAAGAAGTGACCTCGACTGTACAAACACTCTTGTGGAAATCAGGTTCCAGAGTTACCTTTTGAAGGGGCACTGCTCGAGTATCACTTGTGACACCCTCGACCATTACTACCTCTCCAGTATCGAGAGTGTTGGCACAGAGGTTGGCAGGGGAGCCGGTCGGCCGAACGGACAGCACGCGGGACTTGTGATCCTGTGGTCCTGGGTTCGATCCCAGGCGCCGGCGAGAAACAATGGGCAGAGTTTCTTTCACTCTATGCCCCTGTTACCTAGCAGTAAAATAGGTACCTGGGTGTTAGTCAGCTGTCACGGGCTGCTTCCTTGGGGTGGAGGCCTGGTCGAGGACCGGGCCGCGGGGACACTAAAAAAGCCCCGAAATCATCTCAAGATAACCTCAAGATAAGATAACCTTGCAACGCACTCTCCAAAATTAAAGTCTGGATGGCACCGATGTCTCGAAAGATCACCACGTCCTTCCAGGAAGAACCCTCAGAAGACAAAAACTTTCCCTTCGACAAGAATGGAGTAAGCAGGTCCAGCCACTGTGGGTTGGAGATCTTACTCCCTAACCCTTCAGAAGGCCTCAAGCCTTGTGTCACAACAAGAGCATTAACCTGGTTAGTTTTGTCTGGAAAGAGCATTAACCTGGTTAGTTCTCTCAAGCTGCTGCCGGGAAAATACCTAACTGATTGTACAGCCATAATCATTACAAGTATCCACCAACATTCATTACTAGTTACTTAAACAATTCTAAGAATAGAATATAACTAGTTCAATATTTATTTAATAATCAACAAGCCCAGAGTCTGAATGATCTGCAAATAACAAGATTCATTTTACGTCTGGCAAGGGAGACAGAAACAGATACGCATGAGGGGTATGAGAAGCCCTGAATATAAACGTTATTGTTAATTAAATACCCTTCTTATATAACTATTTAGAACTCAATTTGACCTCATTTCCAAATAAGAACCCAGGGTCGTAACAGTTCACTAAAACCGCAAGGTATGAAACCACATTTTCTCCTTTTTATCTCTTTTTGTATGAGAACAAATAACCTGAGATCTTCAAGTGTAGGATTTTCTGAAGTGATGTTACCTGACACATCTTACATTAGATATTAATACAAAGGTATATTTAAATACCCAAGATTCTCACAAGCAAGAGATTTTATTAATTCAGTTGAGCCTGGAAGACCCCTCATTTGATATCGTTTTTCCCTGATGGTTTGAGATTGTACATCAAATTCTAAAGTATAATATATTATTTATGTGATCTTATTTTAATTATATAATTTAATCATATATCTAAATATATTTGAACGCCTGTGAATAGGACATGTTTTGGCTAAAACTCTTCGTATAAAATTATGAGTTGAACCGTCAATGAAAAAGGGACTGGTAAAATTCATTATGATTTTAGAGTTTCATAACGTTGATGTATACTGAGCTTTTCCTGAGACCTTCGTGCGTCAGTTTTCCTTACGTGAGACTTCTAAAATAATTACATATTAGAAAAAAAAAGTATATTAATTAACATCAAATCTCCAGAAATGACTCTTGTAAGAGATCTTGCATGCCATTTACTAACTAATAAATCCCGTAATACCTATGTCCATTTAACCTGATGAATATAGACTTCAAACCTCTGATCTTGGACCAATTACGACTGAGATCTCCTGGCCGGTGATCCTTTAAACTGTAATATCTTCAAAGCTAATACATATTCTTCCCAGCCAAATGCACTACCAACTAAACCATGAGGAACCCAAGATTTTCTCAACTGGATCCCAAACCAGATAGTGTCTTTCAAACTCTAGACCGGTAGTACTTACGGTTTTGGTACTTTTGTGCTCATCACCGACTACATATTACAATATCTGACCAGAAACATTGAAACCTTAGATATTTTAGCCAAAATTAAATAATCAATTGAGAAAACTTAGAAAAGATGTCCGTATTTTATGCCTAAACTTTGTCCTTATTATGTGAGGCCAAACTCACGTAGAATTTTGAAAACAACTAAGCATGGGATCTTTTGTAAAAAAAAAAAAATGAGAGATACATTTGAAACTAAGATTTTTTAGTGTAAAAGTTCTTGATATCAAATTTTTCCCATGAATTTATCTAGAATGAGAACTTATAAAACGTCACTAGGACTAAGACCCTCTTATTCTGAACTTTCTGAATTGTGGCAATTATTGTTAGAAACCTTTCTAGCCACAACATTGAAGATTTGTAAATTTAGAATAAACACTAAAAATTTGAATCTCTAGTCCTGATTAGTTATTTCCCAAAGATTTCCAGTGTGATAGGATAAAATTATATTTCCTAAAATGTGATTAATCGAGGGTCTTTCTAATAACAGTCTTTAAACTTACAGGTACCAAAGATCCTGTCATGGACATGGCCTTGCTGTCCCTCGGAGACCACCACGTGATAACCTACGGAACCTATGGCTTCGTCAGCGCCTTCCTTGGTAAAGGCACCATTGTGTATCCTGATAATAAAGACAGGCCTGCTTTTTCCTGTTTAAACTCTTCGATCTTACTACCGATATCAAGGGATTAGCTCCAACCAACACCCAGCTATTGCATTAGGAACATCTCATGCCTTTTAAATGGAAAACTACATCATTAGCGATTTCATGCTAGGTCTTATCAAGTAAATAATTACTTAAAAAAACAGATTTATCTAGTTTATCTCTTGTAATAAATAATGTTTTTCACATATAACCTGTGAGATGTAATTTTAATCCAACTGGGAAGCGTTTATGTGACATGTTAATACCTAATGTGAGCACTCATTGGCCACAGAATATGCTAAAAAATTTACCTCAGCATTGTTACCCATTACTTGATTAATGGATAATCAAGATTTTTATTACCCCATTATTAATGGGTAATTAATGGTATTAATGATATTTGAGCTATTGACTTGAGCTATGAAATGACCACATTAAGGCCTCTATTCAGATTTATTTATGTAGCACTATGATAAATATTATTGGAAGACCACAATAATTTTACTGTCTAATTAAGGAATAATTAAGTGTGAAACATTGTAAATTGTGATTTAACCGAAACTTAAATTTCAGTTAAATGACTGTGAAACATTGTAAATTGTCATTTAACCGAAACTTAAATTTCAGTTAAATGACAATCCAGTAAATTTTTTAAACATATTATGTATAATTTCATGTATAAATAAATATATATACTACTAATGTAATATATCAATAGAAGTGCAGTTCTGGAGAGAGTGTGCTCCGAAATGTATGCTATATTGGACTATATTGTCTAGTTGGCAACATACCAGCGTCCATAAGACCTATTTTTTTTGGAGCATCTCTCTGTGCTCTAAGGAAAAAGGATGGAGGGATCAGGCCAATACCTGTGGGCAATTCTCTCCGGCGTCTCGTCCCAAAGGCAGCTGCAAGAACAGTTAGTGATGCAGCAGCCAACATGCTGAAGCCAAAACAGCTCGGGTGCCAGCGGGGAAGTGGTTCATATAGCTCCGGCTATCACTTCCTTATGTCCGGTCGTGATGGTCAAGCGGATTAAGGCGTCCCTGTACATACCAGTTGCGTTGCTCCTGGGAGTATGGGTTCGAGTCACTTCTGGGGTGTGAGTTTCAGTTGTATCTAGTCCTGGGGACCATTCAGGCTTGTTTGCATTTGTGTTCCTCACGTGTTGCCCCCAAAAATGAGGTGATTTGATAAAATGCTATGCCCAAGATTACCATCCGAGTGCCGGCGGGGAAGTGGTTCATATAGCTCCGGCTATCACTTCCTTATGTCCGGTCGTGATGGTCAAGCGGATTAAGGCGTCCCTGTACATACCAGTTGCGTTGCTCCTGGGAGTATGGGTTCGAGTCACTTCTGGGGTGTGAGTTTTCAGTTGTATCTAATCCTGGGGACCATTCAGGCTTGTTTGCATTTGTGTTCCTCACGTGTTGCCCCCAAAAATGAGGTGATTTGATAAAATGCTATGCCCAAGATTACCATCCGAGTGCCGGCGGGGAAGTGGTTCATATAGCTTCGGCTATCACTTCCTTATGTCCGGTCGTGATGGTCAAGCGGATTAAGGCGTCCCTGTACATACCAGTTGCGTTGCTCCTGGGAGTATGGGTTCGAGTCACTTCTGGGGTGTGAGTTTTCAGTTGTATCTAGTCCTGGGGACCATTCAGGCTTGTTTGCATTTGTGTTCCTCACGTGTTGCCCCAAAAAATGAGGTGATTTGATAAAATGCTATGCCCAAGATTACCATCCGAGTGCCGGCGGGGAAGTGGTTCAAATAGCTTCGGCTATCACTTCCTTATGTCCGGTCGTGATGGTCAAGCGGATTAAGGCGTCCCTGTACATACCAGTTGCGTTGCTCCTGGCAGTATGGGTTCGAGTCACTTCTGGGGTGTGAGTTTTCAGTTGTATCTAGTCCTGGGGACCATTCAGGCTTGTTTGCATTTGTGTTCCTCACGTGTTGCCCCAAAAAATGAGGTGATTTGATAAAATGCTATGCCCAAGATTACCATCCGAGTGCCGGGGGAAGTGGTTCAAATAGCTTCGGCTATCACTTCCTTATGTCCGGTCGTGATGGTCAAGCGGATTAAGGCGTCCCTGTACATACCAGTTGCGTTGCTCCTGGGAGTATGGGTTCGAGTCACTTCTGGGGTGTGAGTTTTCAGTTGTATCTAGTCCTGGGGACCATTCAGGCTTGTTTGCATTTGTGTTCCTCACGTGTTGCCCCAAAAATGAGGTGATTTGATAAAATGCTATGCCCAAGATTACCATCCGAGTGCCGGCGGGGAAGTGGTTCATATAGCTTCGGCTATCACTTCCTTATGTCCGGTCGTGATGGTCAAGCGGATTAAGGCGTCCCTGTACATACCAGTTGCGTTGCTCCTGGGAGTATGGGTTCGAGTCACTTCTGGGGTGTGAGTTTTCAGTTGTATCTAGTCCTGGGGACCATTCAGGCTTGTTTGCATTTGTGTTCCTCACGTGTTGCCCCAAAAATGAGGTGATTTGATAAAATGCTATGCCCAAGATTACCATCCGAGTGCCGGCGGGGAAGTGGTTCAAATAGCTTCGGCTATCACTTCCTTATGTCCGGTCGTGATGGTCAAGTGGATTAAGGCGTCCCTGTACATACCAGTTGCGTTGCTCCTGGGAGTATGGGTTCGAGTCACTTCTGGGGTGTGAGTTTTCAGTTGTATCTAGTCCTGGGGACCATTCAGGCTTGTTTGCATTTGTGTTCCTCACGTGTTGCCCCAAAAAATGAGGTGATTTGATAAAATGCTATGCCCAAGATTACCATCCGAGTGCCGGCGGGGAAGTGGTTCAATAGCTTCGGCTATCACTTCCTTATGTCCGGTCGTGATGGTCAAGCGGATTAAGGCGTCCCTGTACATACCAGTTGCGTTGCTCCTGGAGTATGGGTTCGAGTCACTTCTGGGGTGTGAGTTTTCAGTTGTATCTAGTCCTGGGGACCATTCAGGCTTGTTTGCATTTGTGTTCCTCACGTGTTGCCCCAAAAATGAGGTGATTTGATAAAATGCTATGCCCAAGATTACCATCCGAGTGCCGGCGGGGAAGTGGTTCATATAGCTTCGGCTATCACTTCCTTATGTCCGGTCGTGATGGTCAAGCGGATTAAGGCGTCCCTGTACATACCAGTTGCGTTGCTCCTGGCAGTATGGGTTCGAGTCACTTCTGGGGTGTGAGTTTTCAGTTGTATCTAGTCCTGGGGACCATTCAGGCTTGTTTGCATTTGTGTTCCTCACGTGTTTCCCCAAAAAATGAGGTGATTTGATAAAATGCTATGCCCAAGATTACCATCCGAGTGCCGGCGGGGAAGTGGTTCAAATAGCTTCGGCTATCACTTCCTTATGTCCGGTCGTGATGGTCAAGCGGATTAAGGCGTCCCTGTACATACCAGTTGCGTTGCTCCTGGCAGTATGGGTTCGAGTCACTTCTGGGGTGTGAGTTTTCAGTTGTATCTAGTCCTGGGGACCATTCAGGCTTGTTTGCATTTGTGTTCCTCACGTGTTGCCCCAAAAATGAGGTGATTTGATAAAATGCTATGCCCAAGATTACCATCCGAGTGCCGGCGGGGAAGTGGTTCAAATAGCTTCGGCTATCACTTCCTTATGTCCGGTCGTGATGGTCAAGCGGATTAAGGCGTCCCTGTACATACCAGTTGCGTTGCTCCTGGCAGTATGGGTTCGAGTCACTTCTGGGGTGTGAGTTTTCAGTTGTATCTAGTCCTGGGGACCATTCAGGCTTGTTTGCATTTGTGTTCCTCACGTGTTGCCCCAAAAATGAGGTGATTTGATAAAATGCTATGCCCAAGATTACCATCCGAGTGCCGGCGGGGAAGTGGTTCAAATAGCTTCGGCTATCACTTCCTTATGTCCGGTCGTGATGGTCAAGCGGATTAAGGCGTCCCTGTACATACCAGTTGCGTTGCTCCTGGCAGTATGGGTTCGAGTCACTTCTGGGGTGTGAGTTTTCAGTTGTATCTAGTCCTGGGGACCATTCAGGCTTGTTTGCATTTGTGTTCCTCACGTGTTGCCCCAAAAAATGAGGTGATTTGATAAAATGCTATGCCCAAGATTACCATCCGAGTGCCGGCGGGGAAGTGGTTCAAATAGCTTCGGCTATCACTTCCTTATGTCCGGTCGTGATGGTCAAGCGGATTAAGGCGTCCCTGTACATACCAGTTGCGTTGCTCCTGGCAGTATGGGTTCGAGTCACTTCTGGGGTGTGAGTTTTCAGATATATATATATATATATATATATATATATATATATATATATATATATATATATATATATATATATATATATATATATATACAATTGACGATCACAAAACACTGATCATTTTATGCGGAAAATCCACAGAGAAAAATGAAAGGAGGTAACGTTTCGACTCGTTAAAGCCTTTGTCAAACCAGACTGACAAGAGGAGAAGGGAAGGGGGAGGATATATAGGCCGACACCTGACCAACCCAACCCTAGGGAAAGAATTAACCAGAGACAGGTAAAGCTTAGCTTGGAATGGTCAAAGAGGATTAAGCGGTCAGAGAAAAAGGATGAAAGATTAAAGAAAAGCCTCATGAACACGCATTAAATGAATATATAAATATAAAATTATAATGAGACTTTGTAAGCCTCTCTAACAGTTAGAGTTTTTTCTTAAACTGTTGTGCAATATTATAACTTAAAAATGGATCAAGTTTGTACATTCCAGTATTAACATTAAGAAGATTTGGACACTGACTGATTAGAGCAGACTCAATCAAATTCCGTTCCACGAAATCCCCACAATTGGTAATGCTTTTTGCACCATTCCAGTTTATATTGTGATCCCATAAATTCGTATGTAGATACAATGCATTAGACGTTTGGGCAGTTCTAATACTATAAGCATGTTGTGACAACCGCAATTGTAAGGACTTTCCTGTTTGTCCAAGGTACACAGAATCACAATCATTGCAGGGAATTGAATACACGCAACCTGCTGTATCAGGGGAGTTTTTTAATTAAATTGGATTTGATCATACTATTAGTGAACACCAAATTTATATTAAGTTTCTTAAAAATCAAAGACAATTTTTCAAGTCCACTCGCATAAGGTACAACCAATGAGTTAATAATTTCTGGTTTCGCCTTAGGGATGTGATTATAAAACGTACACTTGGCTTGTTCAAACGAGAAATCCAAAAACCTCTTAGGATATTGTAAACTCTTCCCGATTTCATATATTATAGCAATCTCTTCATCAAAAAACTCAGGGCTGCATACCCTCAAAGCTCGTAGAAACATTCCTGAAAATACTGCCTGTTTAACTTTACTATGATGATTGAATATAAATGAACATACGACCCCCGTTGGTAGGTTTCCTATACACATTAAATTTGAACTTTCTAGTGACTCTATGATCATAATGTCCCAAACGGAAGCATACCATTCACCTCAGTCTCACAAGTGAATTTATTGAAGGTACCAAAGAATTGAGTTCATTAAGAAAACAAAACATATGGTCTTTGTCACACGGCCATAAGCACCAAATATCGTCAACATACCTAAACCAAACTACATTAGCCGGGATAATACTGGATAAGATTTTTGTTTCGAAGAATTCCATATACAAAATTACTTAAAACGGGGGAAAGAGGATTGCCCATCGCCATTCCAAATGTTGTTTGAAAAATTTCCATTAAAACTAAAATAATTGTGTTTTATTACACAATTTGCTAAGTTCTAATACTTTTATTGGGCTGCAAACTTCAATTATATTTAGGCAGTTCCTCACGTAGAAATTCTAACAGGTCATCAACGGGTACTTTAGTGAATAAAGATTCACATGGAAACTTATTAGTTTAAAATCAAAATTTAAATTCAGTGTGGATAGCTTATTAACTAAGTCCACATTGTTTGTCAAGTGTGAGTTGGAAATAGTACCAACTATAGGGGACAAACCTTGACTACCACT
>WNGS01002340.1:97793-110067 GCA_020271785.1 Procambarus virginalis
CCAACAGGATCTCCAACTCCACTTTCCGGGCCAACTCACTTGGTCTGGACACAACGTGACAGTTTATACCCAGATTTAGGAGAGTGACTTGGTCCTCAGTGAGGTTGATTCCTGCAAGGTTCAAGAAGCCATCTCATGGTCGTGGAATTGCCATAGGAAAGTGGAGTTGGAGATCCTGTTGGACGACATATTTGACCTCGAAGCACAAAAGAAGGTCACCACCAAAGACACCTTATAAGCAGAACTTGTTGCAGAAGAAGGAAGGAATCGAGGCAACTACAGAAGCACCATACTGTGCCCCGAGCTCAAAGCGGCAGCTAAGAGCCTTCGTGAGAACAAGGAGATAGTTGTCAGGAGAGGCGACAAGTCGCCAATATACGTCATTCTTAAAAAAGACGAATATCTGGCGAAAATGAACCTCATACTCTCTGACCAAACTAAATTCCAATGGGTAACGAAGGACACTACAGCCGAATTTAAAGCAAAGGTCAACAAATTGATTGAAACTGTGAACACCAAGAAATCCGGACTCCACCTGCCAAAGATTATTGGGGAATATAAACCTGGATATGCATATGGAAATGTCAAGACACATAAGCCTGGAAACCCACTTCGGCCAATCATCAGCCAGATACCCACACCCACGTACAGACTGGCGAAAGGACGCAACGACTTGCTGACTCCTTATGTCTCTTGCGCCTTCAGCCTAAAGTCTCCAAAGGAATTTCTTGTCTTACTGCGGGGAACACGGGCCACAGGGATAAGAGCCTCGTTGGACGTAGAATCACTGTTTACCAACGTACCTGTGAATGAAACAATCAGGATGATAGCGGACAGAGTGTATCGTGATCCGGCCTGTACTCCTCTTGACATACCAGAAAATATTCTGAGGAAACTACTCCAAGCTTGTACTAAAGAGGCACCCTTCTTGAGCCCGGATGTGCACATGTATAAGCAAGTAGATGGGGTCGCCATGGGTTCTCCCCTAGGTGTCCTGTTTGCGAACTTCTACATGAGTACCATCGAGAAAAAAGTCTTAGTCGTCATGAACTTGAAACTGGCCATATACTGCAGGTACGTTGACGGTATTTTTACACAGGTACCTGATGTCAGACATCTGCAGGAGCTGAAGGATGCATTTGAGCAGAGGTTCCGCTCGATGACGTTCTCTCTTTCCTTAGACAGAAGGCGTCAGAGGGCCTTCTTCCTCTCCCTCTTCCTACTGACGTTTTCCTCGATCTCATTAGACTCTGTGTTGACTCTAACTCTTTCTCTTTCAACGGTAAATATTACACTCAAACTTTCGGGGTTGCTATGGGTTCCCCTCTCTCCCCTGTTCTTGCTAATTTCTACATGGAATACTTCGAAACTGTTCTTCTTCCTTCTATTGATACTCGTCCCTCTCTTTGGCTTCGCTATGTTGATGACATTTTTGCTTTATGGCCTCATGACGTTAATCTTTTCCAGCCTTTCCTCGCCTCTCTTAACATTCTGGTTCCTTCCATCCATTTCAAAGTTGAGTGGGAATCTAATTCCCTCCTTCCTTTTCTTGACGTTCATGTTCACAGTTCTGTGTCTGGGTTCTCTTTCTCTGTCTACCGTAAACCCATGCATAGTGGGATGTACATTCACTTATTTTCCTACCATCTTCCTTCTGTTAAGAAAAGTGTCCTCGTCTCCCTCTTCCTCCGCGCTCTACGCATCAGCGACCCTCAGTTTCTTGATTCTGAAATTGCCTTAATCTACAAATCATTCTCTCGCCTTGGTTACCCTTTGCATTTCATCAACTGTGCCTACTCTCAAGCTAAACGAAATTTCTTTCATCCTAAACCTGCTTCCAACACTAGTAGCACTGTACTATGCCTTCCCTTCATATCTGAACTCAAAACTTTTACCAATACCTTTCGTCCTCTTGACATTAAACTCGCCTTTCGACAAACTAACACACTTCGTAGCAATCTAGTTTACACTGTTCCTCCTGCTTTTAATGCTGCTGGTGTCTACTCTATTTCCTGTTCGTCTTGTCCTCTCCAATACTTTGGCGAAACTGGCCGTACACTGAATGACAGACTTAAAGAACACAAGAGAAGTGTTAAGTCTGCAGACACTAACAATGCTCTCTTCTGCCATGTGAGGGATTCTAATCATCCCATTGATTGGTCTTCCTCCAAAATAATCTTTCCTGCCTCTACTCTACACAGACGCCGTCTTGTGGAATCGACTCTAATACACAATGTACCCAACATGAACTTGAGTCCTGGATTTGTGCTGTGGACTCTTCCCTTTCACAGTATATACTGAAATGCTCTAATCTTTCTAACAAACGTGACCTAACTTAAGCCTACCCCTCCTATTTTCTTTCTTTCTCTTTCCTTTTCTTTATCTCTTCTCCTACGCTCCCTTGCTATCCTCTTCTTATTCCTTTCTCCTTCTCATTCGGTGGTTATAATAGGAGCTGCCTCGTATGGGCCAATAGGCCTTCTGCAGCTCTTATTATTATTACTATCCCCTCTACTACACCTTACTTTGCTCCTTCTCTTGCCAACTTATTGCCCGTCTCTACTCCCTCATCACAATCGACTTGAGAATGGTCCAGGACGGACCGAAACGTCCTCGTCTCTTCACCTTCTAGTGTGTGGTCTGGTCAACATTTGAGCAGAATTCTGAGTTGCGTTTCACTTACGAGATGGAGAAGGATGGGAAGCTGCCCTTTCTAGATGTAACAGTCATGGAAAGGAGCGGAGGTTTCCACACTGCAGTCTATACTAAGGAAACAAACATAGGAATGTGCCTAAATGCCAACAGTGACTGCCCAGACAGGTACAAGAGGAGTGTTGTTAACGCTTATGTCGACCGTGCTCTCAGCCACAGCTCAGAATGGAAGCAAGTCGACGAAGAACTCTGTAGGGTAAGGCAGGTCCTAGTCAACAACGGCTTCTCCAATGGTTTCGTTGAAGACATCATAAGAAGGAAAGTGAAACGCCATGCAACCTCTGAAGAGACAACTAAGACAACACCTATACCCCCTATTAGACTATTTTACAGGAACTTCTTTTCCACAGCTCATAAAATGGAGGAAAGGGTCCTGAAAGATATTGTTAATAGAAATGTTATCCCTACAGATAAAAATCAGAAGATACAACTGACGATTTACTATAAAACCAAGAAAACGGCCAGCCTACTCATGAGAAACTCTCCAGACACTGAGCAGAACGCTCTAAAAGAGACCAACGTCGTCTATGCCTTCAAATGCCCTCTTGGGGACTGTAAGCCTCAAAAAACTCAGTATATAGGCAAGACAACAACATCTCTTTCCAGGCGTTTAACGATGCATAAGCAACAGGGCTCCATTAAGGAACATATAATCTCTTCCCACAACCAAACCATCACCAGAGAAATCTTAGCAAACAACATAGAAATTATCGATAGATACAGCGACAGCAGGCAGCTTGACATCTGCGAGGCACTACACATCAAGAAGTCAACACCAGCAATCAACAGCCAATTAATGCACAACTATATTCTACCCACTTCAAGACTCCGCTCCAATATAGAAGCATCAAGAAATATGGGCCAATAGGCCCTCTGCAGTTACTTCCATCCTTCCCTTTAACTCATACCCCGACTCTATACCCCGATTCCTTACCCTGTTCTGGCTTGTGTTGAAAATCTGTTTTCACCTCATCCAAATACTAATGTAACATGTCACCTCACCCAAATGCAGGTATATAAAATCAAAGATGTTTTAGCTCTATTCAGTTATAGTTGTGTGTGTGTAAACTAAAGTCTTTGAAAATGTAATAAGTTTTACGAAACGCGCTTAAGTGTCGCGTCAGACTAGAAATAAAAATGAATTTTTGAGAATTGATTTTTCATTTACCATCAACAGTAAAAAGAAACATAAGGAAGATCGAGAAAATTCGTGTTAGAATTATTAATCTTACTTTTTCTGTCATATTTAATAATATATGTCTACAGGAAAGACTGCTACCAAAATATACTAATATTAAAACGCACGACCCAGCAGCAAGGAATCAAGCCTTCACGATAAAATATCGGCAAGATCTAATTCGTAATCAGATATACAAGGCAGAAAATGAAATCAAAGACAACAAAACGCAACTACTTCATGCTACAAACGAATGGAGAAACAGCAACATCGACGAAAGTCTCCGTACTCGCATCGAACAACACTTCGACATCCTCACAGACCGACATCACCTCAGCACTGAAACAAGGATAATCAAGAAACTAACAACGTTATATGGAGGACCTATGGCAATTCCACGACCAGGAATCAACCTCACTGAGGACCAAGTCACTCTCCTAAATCTGGGTATAAACTGTCATGTTATGTCCAGACCAAGTGAGTTGGCCCGGAAAGTGGAGTTGGAGATCCTATTGGACGACATATTTGACCTCGAAGCACAAAAGAAGGTCACCACCAAAGACACCTTACAAGCAGAACTTGTTGCAGAAGGAGGAAAGAATCGAGGCAACTACAGAAGCACCATACTGTCCCCCGAGCTCAAAGCGGCAGCTAAGAGCCTTCGTGAGAACAAGGAGATAGTTGTCAGGAGAGGCGACAAGTCGCCAATATACGTCATTCTTAAAAAAGACGAATATCTGGCGAAAATGAACCTCATATTCTCTGACCAAACTAAATTCCAAAGGGTAACGAAGGACACTACAGCCGAATTGAAAGCAAAGGTCAACAAATTGATTGAAACTGTGAATGCCAAGAAATCCGGACTCCACCTGCCAAAGATTATTGGGGAATATAAACCTGGATATGCGTATGGAAATGTCAAGACACATAAGACTGGAAACCCACTTCGGCCAATCATCAGCCAGATGCCCACACCCACGTACAGACTGGCGAAACGACTCAACGGCTTGCTGACTCCTTATGTCCCTTGTGCCTTCAGCCTGAAGTCGCCAAATGAATTTGTTGACTTACAGCGGGGAACACGGGCCACAGGGATAAGAGCCTCGTTGGACGTAGAATCACTGTTTACCAACGTACCTGTGGATGAAACAATCGGGATGATAGCGGACAGAGTGTATCGTGATCCAGCCTGTACTCCTCTTGACATACCAGAAAATATTCTGAGGAAACTACTCCAAGCTTGTACTAAAGAGGCACCCTTCTTGAGCCCGGATGTGCACATGTATAAGCAAGTAGATGGGGTCGCCATGGGGTCTCCCCTAGGTGTCCTGTTTGCGAACTTCTACATGGGTACTATCGAGAAAAAAGTCTTAGTCGACATGAACTTGAAACCGGCCATATACTGCAGGTACGTTGACGACATTTTTACACAGGTACCTGATGTCAGACATCTGCAGGAGCTGAAGGAGGCGTTTGAGCAGAATTATGTGTTGCGTTTCACTTACGAGATGGAGAAGGATGGGAAGCTGCCCTTTATAGATGTAACAGTCATGGAAAGGAGCGGAGGTTTCCACACTGCAGTCTACACTAAGGAAACAAACATAGGAATGTGCCTAAATGCCAACAGTGACTGCCCAGACAGGTACAAGAGGAGTGTTGTTAACGCTTATGTCGACCGTGCTCTCAGCCACAGCTCAGAATGGAAGCAAGTCGACGAAGAACTCTGTAGGGTAAGGCAGGTCCTAGTCAACAACGGCTTCTCCAATGGTTTCGTTGAAGACATCATAAGAAGGAAAGTGAAACGCCATGCAACCTCTGAAGAGACAACTAATACAACACCTATACCCCCTATTAGACTATTTTACAGGAACTTCTTTTCCACAGCTCATAAAATGGAGGAAAGGGTCCTGAAAGATATTGTTAATAGAAATGTTATCCCTACAGACAAAAATCAGAAGATACAACTGACGATTTACTATAAAACCAAGAAAACGGCCAGCCTACTCATGAGAAACTCTCCAGACACTTCCATCCTTCCCTTTACTCATACCCCGATTCCTTACTCCGTTCTGGCTTGTGTTGAAAATCTGTTTTCACCTCATCCAAATACTAATGTAACATGTCACCTTACCCAAATGCAGGTATATAAAATCAAAGATGTTTTAGCTCTATTCAGTTATAGTTGTTGTGTGGGTGTAAACTAAAGTCTTTGAAAATGTAATAAGTTTTACGAAACGCGCTCAAGTGTCGCGTCAGACTAGAAATAAAAATGAATTTTGGAGAATTGATTTTTCATTTACCATCAACAGTAAAAAGAAACATAAGGAAGATCGAGAAAATTCGTGTTAGAATTATTAATCTTACTTTTTCTGTCATATTTAATAATACATGTCTACAGGAAAGACTGCTACCAAAATATACTAATATATATATATATATATATTATATATATATATATATATATATATATATATATATATATATATATATATATATATATATATATGTATATATATATATATATATATATATATATATATATAATATATATAATATATATAATATATATATATATATATATATATATATATATATATATATATATATATATATATATATATATATATATATATGTATATAGATAGATAGATAGATAGATAGATAGATAGATAGATAGATAGATAGATAGATAGATAGATACAAACTGGTTGATATTTCTTATTTGATGTTTAAATGTTGCATAGAGTTCCTTGGGTCTGAAGTCAACATGTCCGACATTTTCAGATATGTTTTGGTCATATATTTAAACAATTCCTTAATTATTCTTAAGAGAGTTCGATATTTTCTGGTATTAATCATGGTGGTGAACATTGCCGAGCATCCTGTCCTCTTAAAAATAACGTCGTTTTTGGTCATTTGCCCGTATGGCCAAAAGTTGACGTAATTTGAAATTTAAAAAAATTAAAATGAATCTGAGATTTTTTCAACAACAGTTAGTTAAGGGTCCTCTGATAGGTTAGGTGGGCAGGAAATTCTCATAAAGTTTCAAAACGTTATGAAAAAACGTTAATTGAAAGTTTCCTTTCCTAACCTTCCCGAGTAAGCCGGACGAATAAAAGAGAAAATGGGATTGCGTCACTTTCGTAAGCCGATTTCATATCATATTACGTCCACTTTTGGCCATAATGCGCATACGAGCCAAAAGCGACGTTATTTTTAAGAGGACGGATTGCCCAGTAAGCCATGTTCATTCCCTTGTTCTTTTAAGCCTAGTTTTCCTTCCTTATCGTCATGTGTTGATACAACATGACAATATTAACAGTTATATTATATCTCAATTATAATTCACTCAAGCTAAAAAAAATTATAACATATAAAGCAAAGAAAAGACTATGATATAGTTCATGTTATGGTAATGTACTGGGAGAGAAAGGGATATCTTGAATGTTGGCAACACTTATTTCGGAATTAAACTCACATAAATTTACATGAGAGGCACCATCACCAGTGATCTCGACGGTGTCACCATCACCAGTGACCTCGACGGTGTCACCATCTCCAGTGACCTCGACGGTGGCACCATCATCACCAGTGACCTCGACGGTGTCACCATCTCCAGTGACCTCGACGGTGCCACCATCATCACCAGTGACCTCGACGGTGCCACCATCATCACCAGTGACCTCGACGGTGTCACCATCTCCAGTGACCTCGACGGTGTCACCATCACCAGTGACCTCGACGGTGTCGCCATCACCAGTGACCTCGACGGTGGCCCCATCACCAGTGATCTCGACGGTGGCACCATCACCAGTGATCTCGACGGTGTCACCATCACCAGTGACCTCGACGGTGTCACCATCACCAGTGACCTCGACGGTGTCACCATCACCAGTGACCTCGACGGTGGCACCATCACCAGTGATCTCGACGGTGTCACCATCACCAGTGACCTCGACGGTGTCACCATCACTAGTGACCTCGACGGTGTCACCATCACCAGTGACCTCGACGGTGTCACCATCACCAGTGACCTCGACGGTGTCACCATCACCAGTGACCTCGACGGTGTCACCATCACCAGTGACCTCGACGGTGTCACCATCACCAGTGACCTCGACGGTGGCACCATCACCAGTGACCTCGACGGTGTCACCATCTCCAGTGTCCTCGACGGTGGCACCATCACCAGTGACCTCGACGGTGTCACCATCTCCAGTGACCTCGACGGTGTCACCATCACCAGTGACCTCGACGGTGTCACCATCTCCAGTGACCTCGACGGTGTCACCATCACCAGTGACCTCGACGGTGTCACCATCTTCAGTGACCTCGACGGTGTCACCATCACCAGTGACCTCGACGGTGTCACCATCACCAGTGACCTCGACGGTGTCACCATCACCAGTGACCTCGACGGTGTCACCATCAACAGTGACCTCGACGGTGTCACCATCACCAGTGACCTCGACGGTGGCACCATCTCCAGTGACCTCGACAGTGGCACCATCACCAGTGACCTCGACGGTGGCACCATCTCCAGTGACCTCGACGGTGTCACCATCACAGTGACCTCGACGGTGTCACCATCACCAGTGACCTCGACGGTGTCACCATCACCAGTGACCTCGACGGTGTCACCATCACCAGTGACCTCGACGGTGTCACCATCACCAGTGACCTCGACGGTGTCACCATCACCAGTGACCTCGACGGTGTCACCATCACCAGTGACCTCGACGGTGTCACCATCAACAGTGACCTCGACGGTGTCACCATCACCAGTGACCTCGACGGTGTCACCATCACCAGTGACCTCGACGGTGTCACCATCACCAGTGACCTCGACGGTGTCACCATCACCAGTGACCTCGACGGTGTCACCATCACCAGTGACCTCGACGGTGTCACCATCACCAGTGACCTCGACGGTGTCACCATCACCAGTGACCTCGACGGTGTCACCATCACCAGTGACCTCGACGGTGGCACCATCACCAGTGACCTCGACGGTGTCACCATCACCAGTGACCTCGACGGTGGCACCATCACCAGTGACCTCGACGGTGGCACCATCACCAGTGACCTCGACGGTGGCACCATCACCAGTGACCTCGACGGTGTCACCATCACCAGTGACCTCGACGGTGGCACCATCACAGTGACCTCGACGGTGGCACCATCACCAGTGACCTCGACGGTGGCACCATCACCAGTGACCTCGACGGTGGCACCATCACAGTGACCTCGACGGTGGCACCATCACCAGTGACCTCGACGGTGGCACCATCACCAGTGACCTCGACGGTGGCACCATCACCAGTGACCTCGACGGTGGCACCATCACCAGTGACCTCGACGGTGGCACCATCACCAGTGACCTCGACGGTGGCATCACCAGTGACCTCGACGGTGCCACCATCATCAGTGACCTCGACGGGGACAGGAAGCCCACAGTGCCACCATCTCCAGTGGCTCAGACTAGGACAGGAACCCGGAAACCCATACGAGGAAGATGTTACAACGTGCTAATAACAGAGTCTGAGTTACTCTCGGGCTTGAACAAATGTAAGCCTCCTCCCCCGTTGAGGTCAGTATCACTCATAACATATTACGTTTGCTTTCTTCAGTGCAAGGAAATCTCTTACTTTAAGTGTATAGTATTAGCTCTGTAACTGGGGGAACTCCCTATCTTGTGGACCAACTGTATCATAATTCCAATTACCAGACATAATCAAAAGAATATTTCCGACGAACTTTCTTTACTAGTTACTTTTGCAAAATATTGGAGAGGAACTGAACAAAATAAGGAAATCATGCACCAAAAGACGATGATAACCACTCTTCAGGAAACTGTGAGAGCATTAACTGTGTGCGGGCCACACCACCCTGGGGTACCACCATGTGCTCCCAGGCGGCCAGCACCCCAGGGGAGACCCCAGCAGGGGGGGTCCCAGCCCTCACACCAGCTGGGCTCTCCCACCACGGCTCCCCATACCCCAGCCTCATCAACGTCGTGCGCTATGAACAGAGGTCAACTATTCCACGTAGAAACGCATAGTGCTGTCGATGAGTATTATGACGCAACCGATCCTGATAATGAACAAAGTGACACTGAGGGTGAGAACTTTAATGAAGATGACGATCATGATGTTGATACCGGGTCTAATAAACTCTGTTTGAAGAAAATAGTAGTGGAAATGATGAAAGTGATTGTGATAAAGAACAAAGTGAAACCAGTGACGCTTGTAGTGATAATGACGAAGTTCAACTGGACGTGGATGTCCGCCTCGGGCCGCGCACGCCACATCCCAGATGGTTCCGCCGTGACAAATTTAAAAAATGGTGACAGGTGATGTGCTGACTGAAGAAAAGTCTTTTAGGAAAGACTTGGGTAAATACTGGTTCGGTAACAGGGTTGTTGATTTGTGGAACCAATTACCGCGTAACGTGGTGGAGATGGGGTCCCTCGATTGTTTCAAGCGCGGGTTGGACAAGTATATGAGTGGGATTGGGTGGTTATAGATAGGAGCTGCCTCGTATGGGCCAATAGGCCTTCTGCAGTTACCTTTGTTCTTATGTTCTTAAGAGGAAAAAGAAGCTGTAATAAAGCACTACAACCGGTATCGGGAGCTTGCTTTCCTGAAACTGCAGACTGATAAAGTACTAAAGAAAAATGGCGGCCTCTGAATCTCATAAAAACAAGTACAGTGTCATCAAGATACTCAGTTGAAATATTGCTTCTCTTAGAAAACGGTATTCAGACCTCCATCATAAGGTTATGACTGAAGACATAGATATTGTCTGCCTCCAAGAAACCCTAACTCTCGCAGGTAAACCCCGCAGAATTTGCCTAGTTATCAGTGTTATAATCCCAGATAAAAAAATACGTGTCTCATGTATGTTAAAAATCCCTGCCACATGAGCCACTTCCCGCCCAACAACGAGAGGGGTTTCAATATCATGGTATCCGGGTACACGTTGGTAACTCTACACTTAATGTTTTGAATGCCTATGCACCTACTGGCCTCCTCCAGTATACTGACCTACATAGTTTTGCACATACTGACTCTACAATATTAATTGGGGATGATATTATAGATGACTGAATGTCTGACCATTTAGCCATAACAGCTAACATACACGTGGCTAATGATGACCTACCTGGCACTAAGCTGTGTAGACGCAGGCTAACAGTAAGGAAAGAGCAAGAAAAATTCTTTATAGACAGCATAGAACATTGGTATAACAATTATGAGCCTGAGAATGTACAACAGTTTTATGATGACCTCAGAAATAAAACCTATGAGGCCATCAAAAATAGTGAGTCACACCAAACAAAAAGACGTACTGGGAAACAGGTCAGACACAACCAGTACTATGATGATGCTAAACTGAAAGAGCTTAAATCAATTGCTAGACAGACAGGTAAAGCATATAAGAGCCTTAGAACTCCTCAAATGTTAAAACTGTTTCAGGCCGCGCTTGCAGCGGCAAGGGAGAGAATTACTGAACTGAGACAAAATGAATGGGAGGGTTTTGTTAGTGGACTTAACCTGCATACTCCCCTGGGCAAAGCCTGGAAAGGCATAAACAAAATTATTGGTAAAAATAGTAGACAAGTTTCACACCCAAACCCGCAACAGAATGCTAATCAGTTAATTGCAAAATGGGCTCAGGTTTCCAGCCTTGGAATGTTACCAGCTAGCACTAGGGAGAAATTGCAGGAGAGGTCCACAGACAGAAATTCTCTCATAAATTTCATGTTGAGCAAGCAACATGATGAATGTGATGTTCCATATACAGATTATGAATTGGATGGAGCCCTCTCAGGGGCAGTAGCACTGCTCCTGGTGAGGACGGTATCACCTATGATATTCTAAGACTCCTACATCGTGTACCCGGTAACCCATTATTAGAATTGTTTAATGCCAGTTATGTCACTGGGCAGTTGCCAGTATCATGGACCACCAGTCTTACGATACCTGTACCAAAGCCTGGCCAACCTGATGCTTTCCGTCCCATCTCACTGACCAGTTGCATGTGCAAAACCTTGAGAGAATGGTGCTTATAGATTATTGTATAGAGTTAAAGAGCACATGTCACCTGATATCAATGGTTTCACACATGGTAAAAGTGTACACAACTGTATCACAACCTTTCTTACTGTTCATGGAGATAAAAGCCAAGTACACAACATTTCTTGATTTAAAAATGCCTTTGATATGCTAATAGGGAAGTGATTATGTAACGAATTAGCGAGAATGGATATAGGGGGACATTTATACAATGGATACGAGGCTATCTTACCAACCGGAAGTCCTCTGCACTGTTCCAAGGCTACAGAGTGAAACTAAAGTAATGCAACTAGGCACCCCACAGAGG
>WNGS01002340.1:184531-187031 GCA_020271785.1 Procambarus virginalis
TAATGTCAGGACAGTGAATTGAATATACACATTTCGCCGATATGCCGCCGATATGCCGCCGCGGGTAACACTTCAGCCACTTCCCACCATGAGTCAAACTACTGGCGGCCGTGGAGTGAAGACGTCTTGCTTGCCGACCCTCCATGGATGTTGGGGTTGTTTGCTATTTTGGTCGTTAGGTGGTGTGGGCGTCTCTGCCCCCCCCCCCCAGTTTGTGTTGCTGCTCGGCTGCGTGTTGACGTGGCAAGTTTGACATGGGAGGCCTTCCCCCCGTTGTGCGGTGAATCCATGGGCTTGGAGTTCACTAGTCGGGCTGATACTCGGACGTGGAGCTGGTTATGTGTGACATGCTTCGTCCCGGTGGAGGCTGTCTTTGGTATTGAGCTTGTTACTGCCCACCGGGTTGTTCTCAAGTTCGTGGGGAGGAGGAGTACCGTGACTTCCTCCGTCGGTACGAGGGGCGTACGTTGTCGTTGCCGGGTGATGCCGGCTCTGTGGCGATCTCGGATCGTAGTGGTGCCCTGACTTATGTCAGCATCCATGGTGCGCCCCTGGAGTTTCCTGACGACCTCCTACGGCGCTACTTCGGGGGGTTTGGTACTGTTGTCAGCGTGCGGTGAACACGCTCTCCTCGGGCCGGTATGCTGGAAGGCGAACGAACATTCGCACGTTGGGGATGCGCCTGCGGTCGGATATACCTTCTTCTGTCCGGCTTATGGGATACTATGTCAGGGTGTATTATGGCCGGCAGCCTCTGTACCTGTTTCCGGTGTGGCCTGTTGGGGCATCAGGCTGCAGGGTGCTCTGCTATCCAGCTGCTCCTGTCAACTTGTTCCGAGAAGAGGATTTCCCGCCGCTCCCGCTGGAGGCTGCCTCTGGAGATGTGTGGAGGTGCGCATCCCGTTCGCTACTGCAGCTCTCCCGGCGACGCCTGACGTTCCTCCAGATGTTGCCGCCCTCCTCCGGGTATTGCGGTACCGTCGGTTGGTCTGCCTGATCCTGCCCCTGTCCTCGCTGCTCCCGTGGGCCTTCCTGGTGCTCCCTGTGTGGCGTTGCCGTCTTCTCCCTCGTCTTCCGATGCTGCACCTGGCCCTGTGTCCGTGTCTCGTGTCCCAGATGTGCTGGGTGCTGGGGTGGCTGTGGAGCCTCCTGCGGTGTGTGTCCCGGTTCCCCCTGTGGTGGAGGCTGCTGCCGTTCTGTCTCGGCCGTCGGTTCGTCCAGCTCGTAGTGCCCGTGTTTCTGGGTCCGCTTCCGGCCCTGACGATATCCGGCCGGTGCCCAAACGTTCCCGCGTTCGTCTTCTGCCTGGGCCGATGTTGGTGACTTCAGTGATTGTGAGTCTTCGGGTGTTGCCGGTGTCGATACGGATACGTCCATCTCCACAGCTAGTGGTGGCGGAGGTCCATGTGCCTGCCGGTGCTGGTGCCTGTGTCTCGGACGTGGCCTTCGGTGTCTTTCTCCGCCAGGGGGCTCTCCGCGTGGAGGGTGGTGGCTTCCGCTGCCAGGGATGGTGTGGACTCTGGTGCTGGGCGTGGCCTGTGAGTGCGTTACTGGGATCTCGCGCCGTCCGGATTCCCTGCTGTCGTCCGGTGGTGTGCCCGGGCCACAGGTGCCCCTGTGTGGTGCCCTGTGGCCCGTTCCCTTCCTGTGAGGATGCGAGTTGGGCGTGGAACACGTGTTGCGCGTCTGTGATGCCGCCGAGTCACTGGACGGGACCCTTGGCAGTGGGTGCTCTGGGAAGCATTCAATGTACGGTTCCCGCGGGCCCGGTTCCCGGGCAAGTATGTACCCTGATTTCCTGTGTATTTGCTCTGTGAAATGCTGTGTGCCTCTCTGGCTGCTTGTTTTCCGTTTTATTTTGTGCTTGTGCCTCTCCCTTTGTGCGTTTCCTTGCCGTGTGGCGTCTTAGTTTCTAGTGCTTGGCGTCTCTCGTTTCGCATTTTGGTTTGGCGTTTCGCCTTTCCTGGCTTCGCGTTTCACCCTTACCGGGTACGCCGGGGCGCATCCGATCCCACGATCGTCGTCGCCCCTAACTCAACAACAACAACAACACTTCCCACCGTCTTGTGGGTCGGTTGTGACATTGATTCTATATTTATATGCATATGTCCGTATAGAGAACGTTATTGCGGTTCCAATGATACAATAATCAACGATGTAGGATAAATGTGGTCTTCGCAATCATTAAGATAGTGGAAACATTTTGTTGCTGTTTGGCGCTCTCGGCAAGTGATGTCAATAGTTTTTTTTTTGGTGTTGATATTCCTTATGGTTTGGCAGCATTTTATATGTATGTTCTTATAGACAATTCTGTTGTGAACACAGTGATATCAAATTTAAATACGTACGGCTACAATTAGCGTCAGGACAGTAAACAAGTGTATACAAGAGTATACACTTTTCGCTCGTACCGCTTAGGCACGCGATACGCCGAAAGCACATAGGGTAAGTTTTTTTCCGCTTCGCCGAAAGCACGAAAGTGAATTATTAATTGGCTTGG
>WNGS01002340.1:189531-225112 GCA_020271785.1 Procambarus virginalis
AGAAAATACGCCGAACCATTTCTGTCCCGGCCGGGATTCAAACCCGGAATTCTCGATTGTGAGTCGAAAACGAACTCACTGTACTACCTGGACCCATGAGTCATATATCAGTCCTCTTAATTTTCCTGTAATCTTCAAATCTCATGTTTGATTAAATCTTAAAGTTAATTTTCATGACAATAAACACATTTACTTACACAATAAGGAGCAGGGAGCAAGACCCAGGGTAGAAGAACTGGACACAGCGCGTGTATATATATATATAGATATATATAGGGTAGAAGCCAGTACCGTAAACTTGGTGGCAGCCACCAGACAACTGGCCGCCAGCTGCCGGAGCCGAACCCACCCCACACTTGGCACCACACTGCCAGCCGCACGAAGACATCCGACTCTATCACATGTCTAAATAGTTTTACCTCAGCATGCCATTATTCATACTCCTTTCTGTTTTTTTATGTTTAAAACATTAATAAAAGTCGGCATCTTCATATTTAAGGTTCCGAATTTAAACTAAGTTATACAGCATATAATTGACTAATATTTACCGAGTGATAAGAACTCCATTTTTATCTTCATATGACAAGTGTAGGTTGCTATGACGTTACTTCCCCTGGAACATATACACACTAGAGCAACCACGGCTATGTTTTGGTGCGGATATTGTTTACCTATCAACAGCCCTGTTGTTAAAGTCAATAAGCTGCGAGTCTAGAATAGATATTGCGAACCAATATAAATTTATGCCAAGGTTTTAACAGTGTAATTGTAAGTGAATTATCTCTTATGCTCAAAGTAAGAATAAAGCATCTAGAAACACTTGTTGGTGAGCACTTTAGTATCTGTGTTTAGTTCAGGCCTACAATAGGCAAACTTAATTGAGAGACTTGGCGAAGATTTCTGTAAGTACATAATTATGATTCAAATACTTGCACATTTATTGAACAATTATGATACAGTTATCTTAAATCGTAATTATTTTCACATTCTATCACATAATGATGCTGCGTGAGCGAACACTTCTGCTGACAATATACAATTGGTATAGTAGTAGGTCTATATCAGGTAATGCAAGTTCCCAGAGAAACACAAGGCCGAGCCTATGACGAGGTGTAGTAACATGTAGGAGCCTGCTTATTTATCAGGAGGATCCACATGCTTGTGGCTCTTGTATGACAGTATAATGATAGAGGGAACAGCTAGTATAGATTTCATTGTCTCAGATATACGAAGTTTTCATTGAGTTCTTGTTTATTGCTCTCAAGTTGCTTATAAGACAATCCGAGATTATAGTCAAAAATTTTTTTTAGGTAATTTGGATCATGCATTCGAATCCCACCAGAAACAACATCCACATGAAAAGAACCGTTAATAATAATATATGTTTTCTGTCTCTGCCTTCAGACACAGGCAAACCTTTCATTGTGTGTATTGAAGAGATTAGTTCCTTAAGGATGCAAGAGAATATTTTACAATTTAGGTGTCCATTACAGAGACATGATACATTTAAGTGCAGATAATATTGAAAAAAAGTTTAGTCTTAAGGGAGAGCAAGTTGATCATGCGGACTTGCCAGTCAAAATATATCCTATTACTAATTGTTAAGACACGTGCACTGCTAACAGTCTCCGTGTATATGATCTGACCTTTGCAGTGCATTGTGAGTAAAGCATCAGTTTGGCTTAAGGCGTTGTACTCTGCCTCAACACAAAATTTGGGCTGAACATTAATATCTTTCACGGAGGGAAGGGAGGGATTATAATTTGGAAGTGGGATGATCTCCCATGATGCAGGGAATTGTTTTTGTGCTGATTGTAAATCTTATATTATTAGTTCAGTTACAGTTTCAGAAATCCATTAAAAAAATTTCCGTCAATAGAAAAGTTTTAGAGAACTTCTTTGCAATGGATAGGATTAGAAGCAATAACATTTTGATGCTAATTAGGGCATTCATTTCAGTAAGAATATCATGACGCATGGTATATTAAATTCCTTCGTCATTGGGTTTACTAGGCTCAAAGTTTAGCACCGCATTTCTTTAAAAAAAAAGAAATGTAGGAATGAGGACATGTTCGTAAAGGGTGTCTGGTTCAAGGTCACTCCCTCTGCTCTTGGAACAATACAGATGACTTCCTGTTGTGTAGGTAACCTCACATCCAGCAAAAAGGCCACTCATTAGTATCCATTTACGCAAGCTCACATAGAATAACATGTGGTTTGTAATGTTACTGGCCAACTTGAGACTTAAGAGGATGCTATATGACTTGTTAGTGGGCAGCGGTGATGCAATGATGCACTCTCATTTGACGCATGAAGACCTTCATCAAGGAGAGCAATGATCAATTTCATTGGAGGTGACGATTTTAGATTGTTGCCGCCGAAGGCGGCTAGTTTATTTTGCACCCCATACTCATCCTGTGAGCGGTAGCGCAAAAGCGTTACAGAGGGCACAAAAGGTCTTTATCAGACCTCATCTTAGATTATTACATTAACAATTACATCTATCCTTCACACCTTATAGTTACAATGTCAGCTAGTTACAAAATAAGTGCTATTTCAAGAGCTACATATTTACAGTAAGTCATCACACATTAATGGTAGGTCTTATCGCTAATACATAATAGTTTGACCAATGGGGACATTACAGAGTCATAGGGGAGCTTCTGTTTATTGTTAGTCCTCACAATACACTACTTGTTTCTGAATCTCATATGTCGTTCATCTACTGGAAGCGAAATGTGGGTACAGTGCAAGGATTTCAGGTAATTTTTCCATGGTAATAAGATAGGTTGATATCATACAGAGTGAGCTTAGATTTATCTCTAAATGGCTCAATTTTACTACAATCCAAGATATAGTGTTCGAGTGTGTGTCCCTGTCTTTGTCCACACACTTTACACTTTACTTCATCTAGATCCCCATACAATCAGAACTGCCAGAGATACTTGTAGCCAAGTCTTATACGAGCTGTGACAACATCTGTTAGTCTACTGACTTTGTTACTTGCCCCATACACATGTTTTACTTCACACATTTCATTGTGATGAACAATGGACCTGCTAGTTCCAGTTTGCACAGTTCTACTTTCTTCAAATTCATCCAGGAGTTCTCGTCTAATGACATTTTTAAGGGACCTATTTGATAACTCAAGATTCCGTTCAATACTGTCTTTATTTACTGCAGCCTTAGCAAGGGCGTCAACTTTGTCATGTTCCTGCATGCCAATGTGAGAAGGAATCCACAACATTTTTATATTTACCCTCTTGCTAAGTATTCTTATATATCTACGTCTAGCTTCCAAGACAAGCACGTTATTACTTGATTGCAAACTGTTTATTGCTCGTAGTGAGGAAAGGGAGTCAGAAATAATTAAGCTGTCTACTTCAGTGTTGTCAATAATTTCGAGTGCTACCAGTATCGCTACCAACTCGGCTTGCATAGTGGACGCCCAGTTACTAATTCGGATATTCCTTTCAATTGTGCTGCCATCGGGCTGATGAGCAATAACAGCACTTCCTGCCCTCCCTGTAGCTGTATTGAGTGATCCGTCAGTGTATGGTCTGTGCAATGTTGTTTTCAGCTTGTATATTGTGAATGTGTTCTATGGTGCTTAATTTAGCAGCAAGCTGAGCATGAGGGTTGTTTGTGATTAGTTTCTTGGTGGGGTATGCAGGGGTCAGGATGTCAAAAGGTACTATCTGCCAGGGTGGAAGGAAGTGCTGTACTCTTTCATCTGTATATACATCGTGCAGTCCCATCATTTTAATATGAGTGGCTGTTCTTTGAATCCACTTAGACTCGCTAGTTCCATTTCGTATGTGTTCTAACAGAGCAACTGACACAATGTTGTTTTTGTTATCACGCAGAAGCTTTAGTCCCATCATAAGATTAATTTCAAATATTCTATCTCTAATGCTAAGTATATTTAATTCTTTCCGCATGTTGAGAACTTTGGTAGTTATAGGACAGCCAAGTATAATTCTGAGTGCTTCATTTTGCATTTTTTCAAGTCTATCAATACTTTTGCCATTTTGCAGGACCAAAGCTGGTGCATGATAGTCTATCAGAGACCTTATATACGCTAAATACATCATTCTTGCTATTCTAATATTAACACCATATTTCGGGCTGTACCCCACTACAGTTCTGAGAGCCTTGAGTCTGTCTCTACATTGTTGATGTAACTTATTGACTGCAGTTGAGGTACAAGGGACATAGACTCCAAGGTATTTGAAAGAAGAGACATAGTCTATTGGTATATTATCTATCTTGAGTTTTCGTGGTCCACTTTTGCGGTTGCCAATTTGTCTGTTAAATACCTTAGTTTTAGCAGCGTTGATTACAAGACCAAGGCTCTCACAAGCTGTATGTATACAATTTAAGACTGCATTTCGCGGTGGGTTTTAGTATGCACAAGGATGTCATCTGCATAGCTGATAGTGATGTTTGCCGGACTAGTTGGAATTGATTTTAGTAAAGCATTAATTAGAACATTAAACAAGGTAGGACTGAGTACTCCTCCTTGTGGGGTGCCTAGTTGCATTACTTTAGTTTCACTCTTGTAGCCTTGGAACAGTGCAGAGGACTTCCGGTTGGTAAGATAGCCTCGTATCCATTGTAATAAATGTCCCCCTATATCCATTCTCGCTAATTCGTACATAATCACTTCCCTATTAGCAATATCAAAGGCATTTTTTAAATCAAGAAATGTTGTGTACTTGTGCCTTTTATCTCCATGAACAGTGAGAAAGGTTGTGATACAGTTGTGTACACTTTTACCATGTGTGAAACCATTGATATCAGGTGACATGTGCTCTTTAACTCTATACAATAATCTATTAAGCACCATTCTCTCAAGGTTTTGCACATGCAACTGGTCAGTGAGATGGGACGGAAAGCATCAGGTTGGCCAGGCTTTGGTACAGGTACCGTAAGACTGGTGGTCCATGATACTGGCAACTGCCCAGTGACATAACTGGCATTAAACAATTCTAATAATGGGTTACCGGGTACACGATGTAGGAGTCTTAGAATATCATAGGTGATACCGTCCTCACCAGGAGCAGTGCTACTGCCCCTGGAGAGGGCTCATCCAATTCATAATCTGTATATGGAACATCACATTCATCATGTTGCTTGCTCAACATGAAATTTATGAGAGAATTTCTGTCTGTGGACCTCTCCTGCAATTTCTCCCTAGTGCTAGCTGGTAACATTCCAAGGCTGGAAACCTGAGCCCATTTTGCAATTAACTGATTAGCTTTCTGTTGCGGGTTTGGGTGTGAAACTTGTCTACTATTTTTACCAATAATTTTGTTTATGCCTTTCCAGGCTTTGCCCAGGGGAGTATGCAGGTTAAGTCCACTAACAAAACCCTCCCATTCATTTTGTCTCAGTTCAGTAATTCTCTCCCTCGCCGCTGCAAGCGCGGCCTGAAACAGTTTTAACATTTGAGGAGTTCTAAGGCTCTTATATGCTCTACCTGTCTGTCTAGCAATTGATTTAAGCTCTTTCAGTTTAGCATCATCATAGTACTGGTTGTGTCTGACCTGTTTCCCAGTACTTCTTTTTGTTTGGTGTGACTCACTATTTTTGATGGCCTCATAGTTTTATTTCTGAGGTCATCATAAAACTGTTGTACATTCTCAGGCTCATAATGTTATACCAATGTTCTATGCTGTCTATAAAGAATTTTTCTTGCTCTTTCCTTACTGTTAGCCTGCGTCTACACAGCTTAGTGCCAGGTAGGTCACATTAGCCACGTGTATGTTAGCTGTTATGGCTAAATGGTCAGACATTCAGTCATCTATAATATCATCCCCAATTAATATTGTAGAGTCAGTATGTGCAAAACTATGTAGGTCAGTACTGGAGGAGGCCAGTAGTTGCATAGGCATTCAAAACATTAGTGTAGTTACCAACGTGTACCCGGATACCATGATATTGAAACCCCTCTCGTTGTTGGGCGGAAGTGGCTCATGTGGCAGGGATTTTTTAACATACATGAGACACGTATTTTTTATCTGGGATTATAACACTGATAACTAGGCAAATTCTGCGGGGTGTTACCTGCGAGAGTTAGGGTTTCTTGGAGCAGACAATATCTATAGTCTTCAGTCATAACCTTATGATGGAGGTCTGAATACCGTTTTTCTAAAGAAGCAATATTTCAACTGAGTATCTTGATGACACTGTACTTGTTTTTATGAGATTCAGAGCCGCCATTGTTCTTTAGTACTTTATCAGTCTGCAGTTTCAGGAGCAAGTGTCTCCCGATACCGGTTGTAGTCTTTATTACAGCTTCTTTTTCCTCTTAAGAACATACGAACATAAGAAAAGGTACTGCAGAAGGCCTATTGGCCCATACGAGGCAGCTCTATCTATAACCACCCATCCCACTCATATACTTGTCCAACCCGCGCTTGAAACAATCTTGGAGTAGTTTCCTCAGAATATTTTCTGGTATGTCAAGAGGAGTACAGGCTGGATCACGATACACTCTGTCCGCTATCATCCCGATTGTTTCATCCACAGGTACGTTGGTAAACAGTGATTCTACGTCCAACGAGGCTCTTATCCCTGTGGCCCGTGTTCCCCAATAAGTCAACAAATTCATTTGGGACTTCAGGCTGAAGGCGCAAGGGACATAAGGAGTCAGCAAGCCGTTGAGTCGTTTCGCCAGTCTGTACGTGTGTCATATCTGGCTGATGATTGGCCGAAGTGGGTTTCCAGTCTTATGTGTCTTGACATTTCCATACGCATATCCAGGTTATATTCCCCAATAATCTTTGGCAGGTGGAGTCCGGATTTCTTGGCATTCACAGTTTCAATCAATTTGTTGACCTTTGCTTTCAATTCGGCTGTAGTGTCCTTCGTTACCCTTTGGAATTTAGTTTGGTCAGAGAGTATGAGGTTCATTTTCGCCAGATATTCGTCTTTTTTAAGAATGACGTATATTGGCGACTTGTCGCCTCTCCTGACAACTATCTCCTTGTTCTCACGAAGGCTCTTAGCTGCCGCTTTGAGCTCGGGGGACAGTATGGTGCTTCTGTAGTTGCCTCGATTCTTTCCTCCTTCTGCAACAAGTTCTGCTTGTAAGGTGTCTTTGGTGGTGACCTTCTTTTGTGCTTCGAGGTCAAATATGTCGTCCAATAGGATCTCCAACTCCACTTTCCGGGCCAACTCACTTGGTCTGGACATAACATGACAGTTTATACCCAGATTTAGGAGAGTGACTTGGTCCTCAGTGAGGTTGATTCCTGGTCGTGGAATTGCCATAGGTCCTCCATATAACGTTGTTAGTTTCTTGATTATCCTTGTTTCAGTGCTGAGGTGATGTCGGTCTGTGAGGATGTCGAAGTGTTGTTTGATGCTAGTACGGAGACTTTCGTCGATGTTGCTGTTTCTCCATTCGTTTGTAGCATGAAGTAGTTGCGTTTTGTTGTCTTTGATTTCATTTTCTGCCTTGTATATCTGATTACGAATCAGATTTTGTCGATATTTTATCGAGAAGGCTTGATTCCTTGCTGCTGGGTCGTGCGTTTTAATATTAGTATATTTTGGTAGCAGTCTTTCCTGTAGACATATATTATTAAATATGACAGAAAAAGTAAGATTAATAATTCTAACACGAATTTTCTCGATCTTCCTTATGTTTCCTTTTACTGTTGATGGTAAATGAAAAATCAATTCTCAAAAATTCATTTTTATTTCTAGTCTGATGCGACACTTGAGCACGTTTCATAAAACTTATTACATTTTCAAAGACTTTAGTTTACACACACACAACAACTATAACTGAATAGAGCTAAAACATCTTTGATTTTATATACCTGCATTTGGGTAAGGTGACATGTTACATTAGTATTTGGATGAGGTGAAAACAGATTTTCAACACAAGCCAGAACGGAGTAAGGAATCGGGGTATGAGTTAAAGGGAAGGATGGAAGTAACTGCAGAGGGCCTATTGGCCCATATTTCTTGATGCTTCTATATTGGAGCGGAGTCTTGAAGTGGGTAGAATATAGTTGTGCATTAATTGGCTGTTGATTGCTGGTGTTGACTTCTTGATGTGTAGTGCCTCGCAGATGTCAAGCCGCCTGCTGTCGCTGTATCTATCGATGATTTCTGTGTTGTTTGCTAAGATTTCTCTGGTGATGGTTTGGTTGTGGGAAGAGATTATATGTTCCTTAATGGAGCCCTGTTGCTTATGCATCGTTAAACGCCTGGAAAGAGATGTTGTTGTCTTGCCTATATACTGAGTTTTTTCAGGCTAACAGTCCCCAAGAGGGCATTTGAAGGCATAGACGACGTTGGTCTCTTTTAGAGCGTTCTGCTCAGTGTCTGGAGAGTTTCTCATGAGTAGGCTGGCCGTTTTCTTGGTTTTATAGTAAATCGTCAGTTGTATCTTCTGATTTTTATCTGTAGGGATAACATTTCTATTAACAATATCTTTCAGGACCCTTTCCTCCATTTTATGAGCTGTGGAAAAGAAGTTCCTGTAAAATAGTCTAATAGGGGGTATAGGTGTTGTCTTAGTTGTCTCTTCAGAGGTTGCATGGCGTTTCACTTTCCTTCTTATGATGTCTTCAACGAAACCATTGGAGAAGCCGTTGTTGACTAGGACCTGCCTTACCCTACAGAGTTCTTCGTCGACTTGCTTCTATTCTGAGCTGTGGCTGAGAGCACGGTCGACATAAGCGTTAACAACACTCCTCTTGTACCTGTCTGGGCAGTCACTGTTGGCATTTAGGCACATTCCTATGTTTGTTTCCTTAGTATAGACTGCAGTGTGGAAACCTCCGCTCCTTTCCATGACTGTTACATCTAGAAAGGGCAGCTTCCCATCCTTCTCCATCTCGTAAGTGAAACGCAACTCAGAATTCTGCTCAAATGTTGACCAGACCACACACTAGAAGGTGAAGAGACGAGGACGTTTCGGTCCGTCCTGGACCATTCTCAAGTCGATTGTGATGAGGGAGTAGAGACGGGCAATAAGTTGGCAAGAGAAGGAGCAAAGTAAGGTGTAGTAGAGGGGATAGTAATAATAATAAGAGCTGCAGAAGGCCTATTGGCCCATACGAGGCAGCTCCTATTATAACCACCGAATGAGAAGGAGAAAGGAATAAGAAGAGGATAGCAAGGGAGCGTAGGAGAAGAGATAAAGAAAAGGAAAGAGAAAGAAAGAAAATAGGAGGGGTAGGCTTAAGTTAGGTCACGTTTGTTAGAAAGATTAGAGCATTTCAGTATATACTGTGAAAGGGAAGAGTCCACAGCACAAAGCCAGGACTCAAGTTCATGTTGGGTACATTGTGTATTAGAACCGATTCCACAAGACGGCGTCTGTGTAGAGTAGAGGCAGGAAAGATTATTTTGGAGGAAGACCAATCAATGGGATGATTAGAATCCCTCACATGGCAGAAGAGAGCATTGTTAGTGTCTGCAGACTTAACACTTCTCTTGTGTTCTTTAAGTCTGTCATTCAGTGTACGGCTAGTTTCGCCAAAGTATTGGAGAGGACAAGACGAACAGGAAATAGAGTAGACACCAGCAGCATTAAAAGCAGGAGGAACAGTGTGAACTAGATTGCTACGAAGTGTGTTAGTTTGTCGAAAGGCGAGTTTAATGTCAAGAGGACGAAAGGTATTGGTAAAAGTTTTGAGTTCAGATATGAAGGGAAGGCATAGTACAGTGCTACTAGTGTTGGAAGCAGGTTTAGGATGAAAGAAATTTCGTTTAGCTTGAGAGTAGGCACAGTTGATGAAATGCAAAGGGTAACCAAGGCGAGAGAATGATTTGTAGATTAAGGCAATTTCAGAATCAAGAAACTGAGGGTCGCTGATGCGTAGAGCGCGGAGGAAGAGAGAGACGAGGACACTTTTCTTAACAGAAGGAGGATGGTAGGAAAAGAAGTGAATGTACATGCCACTATGCATGGGTTTACGGTAGACAGAGAAAGAGAACCCAGACACAGAGCTGTGAACATGAACGTCAAGAAAAGGAAGGAGGGAATTAGATTCCCACTCAACTTTGAAATGGATAGAAGGAACCAGAATGTTAAGAGAGGCGAGGAAAGGCTGGAAAAGATTAACGTCATGAGGCCATAAAGCAAAAATGTCATCAACATAGCGAAGCCAAAGAGAGGGACGAGTATCAATAGAAGGAAGAAGAACAGTTTCGAAGTATTCCATGTAGAAATTAGCAAGAACAGGGGAGAGAGGGAAACCCATAGCAACCCCGAAAGTTTGAGTGTAATATTTACCGTTGAAAGAGAAAGAGTTAGAGTCAACACAGAGTCTAATGAGATCGAGGAAAACGTCAGTAGGAAGAGGGAGAGGAAGAAGGCCCTCTGACGCCTTCTGTCTAAGGAAAGAGAGAACGTCATCGAGCGGAACCTCTGCTCAAATGCATCCTTCAGCTCCTGCAGATGTCTGACATCAGGTACCTGTGTAAAAATGCCGTCAACGTACCTGCAGTATATGGCCAGTTTCAAGTTCATGACGACTAAGACTTTTTTCTCGATGGTACTCATGTAGAAGTTCGCAAACAGGACACCTAGGGGAGAACCCATGGCGACCCCATCTACTTGCTTATACATGTGCACATCCGGGCTCAAGAAGGGTGCCTCTTTAGTACAAGCTTGGAGTAGTTTCCTCAGAATATTTTCTGGTATGTCAAGAGGAGTACAGGCCGGATCACGATACACTCTGTCCGCTATCATCCTGATTGTTTCATTCACAGGTACGTTGGTAAACAGTGATTCTACGTCCAACGAGGCTCTTATCCCTGTGGCCCGTGTTCCCCGCAGTAAGTCAAGAAATTCCTTTGGAGACTTTACGCTGAAGGCGCAAGAGACATAAGGAGTCAGCAAGTCGTTGCGTCCTTTCGCCAGTCTGTACGTGGGTGTGGGTATCTGGCTGATGATTGGCCGAAGTGGGTTTCCAGGCTTATGTGTCTTGACATTTCCATATGCATATCCAGGTTTATATTCCCCAATAATCTTTGGCAGGTGGAGTCCGGATTTCTTGGTGTTCACAGTTTCAATCAATTTGTTGACCTTTGCTTTTAATTCGGCTGTAGTGTCCTTCGCTACCCATTGGAATTTAGTTTGGTCAGAGAATATGAGGTTCATTTTCGCCAGATATTCGTCTTTTTTAAGAATGACGTATATTGGCGACTTGTCGCCTCTCCTGACAACTATCTCCTTGTTCTCACGAAGGCTCTTAGCTGCCGCTTTGAGCTCGGGGGACAGTATGGTGCTTCTGTAGTTGCCTCGATTCTTTCCTCCTTCTGCAACAAGTTCTGCTTGTAAAGGTGCTTCGAGGTATGTCGTCCAACAGGATCTCCAACTCCACATGGCAATTCCACGACCATGAGACGGCTTCTTGAACCTTGCAGGAATCAACCTCACTGAGGACCAAGTCACTCTCCTAAATCTGGGTATAAACTGTCACGTTGTGTCCAGACCAAGTGAGTTGGCCCGGAAAGTGGAGTTGGAGATCCTGTTGGACGACATATTTGACCTCGAAGCACAAAAGAAGGTCACCACCAAAGACACCTTACAAGCAGAACTTGTTGCAGAAGGAGGAAAGAATCGAGGCAACTACAGAAGCACCATACTGTCCCCCGAGCTCAAAGCGGCAGTTATAGCCTTCGTGAGAACAAGGAGATAGTTGTCAGGAGAGGCGACAAGTCGCCAATATACGTCATTCTTAAAAAAGACGAATATCTGGCGAAAATGAACCTCATATTCTCTGACCAAACTAAATTCCAAAGGGTAACGAAGGACACTACAGCCGAATTGAAAGCAAAGGTCAACAAATTGATTGAAAGAAATCCAAGAAATCCGGACTCCACCTGCCAAAGATTATTGGGGAATATAAATCTGGATATGCGTATGGAAATGTCAAGACACATAAGCCTGGAAACCCACTTCGGCCAATCATCAGCCAGATACCCACGTACAGACTGGCAAAACGACTCAACGGCTTGCTGACTCCTTATGTTTCTTGCGCCTTCAGCCTGAAGTCTCCAAAGGAATTTGTTGACTTACTGCTGGGAACACGGGCCACAGGGATAAGAGCCTCGTTGGACGTAGAATCACTGTTTACCAACGTACCTGTAGATGAAACAATCGGGATGATAGCGGACAGTGTGTATCGTGATCCGGCCTGTACTCCTCTTGACATACCAGAAAATATTCTGAGGAAACTACTCCAAGCTTGTACTAAAGAGGCACCCTTCTTGAGCCCGGATGTGCACATGTATAAGCAAGTAGATGGGGTCGCCATGGGTTCTCCCCTAGGTGTCCTGTTTGCGAACTTCTACATGGGTACCATCGAGAAAAAAGTCTTAGTCGACATGAACTTGAAACCAGCCATATACTGCAGGTACGTTGACGACATTTTTACACAGGTACCTGATGTCAGACATCTGCAGGAGCTGAAAGAGGCATTTGAGCAGAATTCTGTGTTGCGTTTCACTTACGAGATGGAGAAGGATGGGAAGCTGCCCTTTCTAGATGTAAGAGTCATGGAAAGGAGCGGAGGTTTCCACACTGTAGTCTACACTAAGGAAACAAACATAGGAATGTGCCTAAATGCCAACAGTGACTGCCCAGACAGGTACAAGAGGATTGTTGTTAACGCTTATGTCGACCGTGCTCTCAGCCACAGCTCAGAATGGAAGCAAGTCGACGAAGAACTCTGTAGGGTAAGGCAGGTCCTAGTCAACAACGGCTTCTCCAATGGTTTCGTTGAAGACATCATAAGAAGGAAAGTGAAACGCCATGCAGCCTCTGAAGAGACAACTAATACAACACCTATACCCCCTATTAGACTATTTTACAGGAACTTCTTTTCCACAGCTCATAAAACGGAGGAAAGGGTCCTGAAAGATATTGTTAATAGAAATGTTATCCCTACAGACAAAAATCAGAAGATACAACTGACGATTTACTATAAAACCAAGAAAACGGCCAGCCTACTCATGAGAAACTCTCTAGACACTGAGCAGAATGCTCTAAAAGAGACCAACGTCGTCTATGCCTTCAAATGCTCTCTTGGGGACTGTAAGCCTCAAAAAACTCAGTATATAGGCAAGACAACAACATCTCTTTCCAGGCGTTTAACGATGCATAAGCAACAGGGCTCCATTAAGGAACATATAATCTCTTCCCACAACCAAACCATCACCAGAGAAATCTTAGCAAACAACACAGAAATCATCGATAGATACAGCGACAGCAGGCGGCTTGACATCTGCGAGGCACTACACATCAAGAAGTCAACACCAGCAATCAACAGCCAATTAATGCACAACTATATTCTACCCACTTCAAGACTCCGCTCCAATATAGAAGCATCAAGAAATATGGGCCAATAGGCCCTCTGCAGTTACTTCCATCCTTCCCTTTAACTCATACCCCGACTCTATACCCCGATTCCTTACCCCGTTCTGGCTTGTGTTGAAAATCTGTTTTCACCTCATCCAAATACTAATGTAACATGTCACCTCACCCAAATGCAGGTATATAAAATCAAAGATGTTTTAGCTCTATTCAGTTATAGTTGTTGTGTGTGTGTAAACTAAAGTCTTTGAAAATGTAATAAGTTTTACGAAACGCGCTCAAGTGTCGCGTCAGACTAGAAATAAAAATGAATTTTGGAGAATTGATTTTTCATTTACCATCAACAGTAAAAAGAAACATAAGGAAGATCGAGAAAATTCGTGTTAGAATTATTAATCTTACTTTTTCGGTCATATTTAATAATATATGTCTACAGGAAAGACTGCTACCAAAATATACTAATATTAAAACGCACGACCCAGCAGCAAGGAATCAAGCCTTCACGATAAAATATCGCCAAGATCTGATTCGTAATCAGATATACAAGGCAGAAAATGAAATCAAAGACAACAAAACGCAACTACTTCATGCTACAAACGAATGGAGAAACAGCAACATCGACGAAAGTCTCCGTACTCGCATCGAACAACACTTCGACATCCTCACAGACCGACATCACCTCAGCACTGAAACAAGGATAATCAAGAAACTAACAACGTTATATGGAGGACCTATGGCAATTCCACGACCAAGAGACGGCTTCCTGAACCTTGCAGGAATCAACCTCACTGAGGACCAAGTCACTCTCCTAAATCTGGGTATAAACTGTCACGTTATGTCCAGACCAAGTGAGTTGGCCCGGAAAGTGGAGTTGGAGATCCTGTTGGACGACATATTTGACCTCGAAGCACAAAAGAAGGTCACCACCAAAGACACCTTACAAGCAGAACTTATTGCAGAAGGAGGAAAGAATCGAGGCAACTACAGAAGCACCATACTGTCCCCCGAGCTCAAAGCGGCAGCTAAGAGCCTTCGTGAGAACAAGGAGATAGTTGTCAGGAGAGGCGACAAGTCGCCAATATACGTCATTCTTAAAAAAGACGAATATCTGGCGAAAATGAACCTCATACTCTCTGACCAAACTAAATTCCAAAGGGTAACGAAGGACACTACAGCCGAATTGAAAGCAAAGGTCAACAAATTGATTGAAACTGTGAACGCCAAGAAATCCGGACTCCACCTGCCAAAGATTATTGGGGAATATAAACCTGGATATGCGTATGGAAATGTCAAGACACATAAGCCTGGAAACCCACTTCGGCCAATCATCAGCCAGATACCCACACCCACGTACAGACTGGCGAAACGACTCAACGGCTTGCTGACTCCTTATGTCCCTTGCGCCTTCAGCCTGAAGTCTCCAAAGGAATTTGTTGACTTACTGCGGGGAACACGGGCCACAGGGATAAGAGCCTCGTTGGACGTAGAATCACTGTTTACCAACGTACCTGTGGATGAAACAATCGGGATGATAGCGGACAGAGTGTATCGTGATCCGGCCTGTACTCCTCTTGACATACCAGAAAATATTCTGAGGAAACTACTCCAAGCTTGTACTAAAGAGGCACCCTTCTTGAGCCCGGATGGGCACATGTATAAGCAAGTAGATGGGGTCGCCATGGGTTCTCCCCTAGGTGTCCTGTTTGCGAACTTCTACATGGGTACCATCGAGAAAAAAGTCTTAGTCGACATGAACTTGAAACCGGCCATATACTGCAGGTATGTTGACGACATTTTTACACAGGTACCTGATGTCAGACATCTGCAGGAGCTGAAGAGGCATTTGAGCAGAATTCTGTGTTGCGTTTCACTTACGAGATGGAGAAGGATGGGAAGCTGCCCTTTCTAGATGTAACAGTCATGGAAAGGAGCGGAGGTTTCCACACTGCAGTCTACACTAAGGAAACAAACATAGGAATGTGCCTAAATGCCAACAGTGACTGCCCAGACAGGTACAAGAGGAGTGTTGTTAACGCTTATGTCGACCGTGCTCTCAGCCACAGCTCAGAATGGAAGCAAGTCGACGAAGAACTCTGTAGGGTAAGGCAGGTCCTAGTCAACAACGGCTTCTCCAATGGTTTCGTTGAAGACATCATAAGAAGGAAAGTGAAACGCCATGCAACCTCTGAAGAGACAACTAATACAACACCTATACCCCCTATTAGACTATTTTACAGGAACTTCTTTTCCACAGCTCATAAAACGGAGGAAAGGGTCCTGAAAGATATTGTTAATAGAAATGTTATCCCTACAGACAAAAATCAGAAGATACAACTGACGATTTACTATAAAACCAAGAAAACGGCCAGCCTACTCATGAGAAACTCTCCAGACACTGAGCAGAACGCTCTAAAAGAGACCAACGTCGTCTATGCCTTCAAATGCCCTCTTGGGGACTGTAAGCCTCAAAAAACTCAGTATATAGGCAAGACAACAACATCTCTTTCCAGGCGTTTAACGATGCATAAGCAACAGGGCTCCATTAAGGAACATATAATCTCTTCCCACAACCAAACCATCACCAGAGAAATCTTAGCAAACAACACAGAAATCATCGATAGATACAGCGACAGCAGGCGGCTTGACATCTGCGAGGCACTACACATCAAGAAGTCAACACCAGCAATCAACAGCCAATTAATGCACAACTATATTCTACCCACTTCAAGACTCCGCTCCAATATAGAAGCATCAAGAAATATGGGCCAATAGGCCCTCTGCAGTTACTTCCATCCTTCCCTTTAACTCATACCCGACTCTATACCCCATTCTTACCCCGTTCTGGCTTGTGTTGAAATCTGTTTTCACCTCATCCCAATACTATGTAACATGTCACCTCACCCAAATGCAGGTATAAAAATCAAAGATGTTTTAGCTCTATTCAGTTATAGTTGTGTGTGTGTGTAAACTAAAGTCTTTGAAAATGTAATAAGTTTTACGAAACGCGCTCAAGTGTCGCGTCAGACTAGAAATAAAAATGAATTTTGGAGAATTGATTTTTCATTTACCATCAACAGTAAAAAGAAACATAAGGAAGATCGAGAAAATTCGTGTTAGAATTATTAATCTTACTTTTTCGGTCATATTTAATAATATATGTCTACAGGAAAGACTGCTACCAAAATATACTAATATTAAAACGCACGACCCAGCAGCAAGGAATCAAGCCTTCACGATAAAATATCGCCAAGATCTGATTCGTAATCAGATATACAAGGCAGAAAATGAAATCAAAGACAATAAAACGCAACTACTTCAGGCCACAAACGAATGGAGAAACAGCAACATCGACGAAAGTCTCCGCACCCGCATCGAACAACACCTCGACATCCTCACAGACCGACATCACCTCAGCACGGAAACAAGGATTATCAAGAAGCTAACAACACTATATGGAGGACCCATGGCAATTCCACGACCAAGAGACGGCTTCCTGAACCTTGCAGGAATCAACCTCACTGAGGACCAAGTCACTCTCCTAAATCTGGGTATAAACTGTCACGTTATGTCCAGACCAAGTGCGTTGGCCCGGAAAGTGGAGTTGGAGATCCTGTTGGACGACATATTTGACCTCGAAGCACAAAAGAAGGTCACCACCAAAGACACCTTACAAGCTGAACTTATTGCAGAAGGAGGAAAGAATCGAGGCAACTACAGAAGTACCATACTGACCCCCGAGCTCAAAGCGGCAGCCAAGAGCCTTCGTGAGAACAAGGAGATAGTTGTCAGGAGAGGCGACAAGTCGCCAATATACGTCATCCTTAAGAAAGACGAATATCTGGCGAAAATGAACCACATACTCTCTGACCAAACTAAATTCCAAAGGGTAACGAAGGACACTACAGCCGAATTGAAAACAAAGGTCAACAAGTTGATTGAAACTGTGAATGCCAAGAAATCTGGACTCCACCTGCCAAAGATTATTGGAGAATATAAACCTGGATATGCGTATGGAAACGTCAAGACGCATAAGCCTGGAAACCCACTTCGGCCAATTATCAGCCAGATACCCACACCACGTACAGACTGGCGAAACGACTCAACGGCTTACTGACTCCTTATGTCCCGTGCAACTTCAGCCTGAATCCCCGAAGGAATTTGTTGACTTACTACGGGGAACACGGGCCACAGGGATAAGAGCCTCGTTGGACGTAGAATCACTGTTCACCAACGTACCTGTGGATGAAACAATCGGGATGATATTGGACCGAGTGTATCGAGACCCGGCCTGTACTCCCCTTGACATGCCAGAAAATATCCTGAGGAAACTACTCCAAGCTTGTACTAAGGAGGCACCCTTCTTGAGCCCGGATGGGCACATGTATAAGCAAGTAGATGGGGTCGCTATGGGTTCTCCCCTAGGCGTCCTGTTTGCAAACTTCTACATGGGTACTATCGAGGAAAAAGTCTTAGTCGACTTGAACTTGAAACCGGCCATATACTGCAGGTATGTTGACGACATTTTTACACAGGTACCTGATGTCAGACATCTGCAGGAGCTGAAAGAGGCGTTTGAGCAGAATTCTGTGTTACGTTTCACTTACGAGATGGAGAAGGATGGGAAGCTGCCCTTTCTAGATGTAACAGTCATGGAAAGGAGCGGAGGTTTCCACACTGCAGTCTACACTAAGGAAACAAACATAGGAATGTGCCTAAATGCCAACAGTGACTGCCCAGATAGGTACAAGAGGAGTGTTGTTAACGCTTATGTCGACCGTGCTCTCAGCCACAGCTCAGAATGGAAGCAAGTCGACGAAGAACTCTGTAGGGTAAGGCAGGTCCTAGTCAACAACGGCTTCTCCAATGGTTTCATTGAAGACATCATAAGAAGGAAAGTAAAACGCCATGCAACCTCTGAAGAGACAACTAATACAACACCTATACCCCCTATTAGACTATTTTACAGGAACTTCTTCTCCACAGCTCATAAAACGGAGGAAAGGGTCCTGAAAGATATTGTTAATAGAAATGTTATCCCTACAGACAAAAATCAGAAGATACAACTAACGATTTACTATAAAACCAAGAAAACTGCCAACCTACTCATGAGAAACTCTCCAGACACAAAGCAGAACGCTTTGAAAGAGACAAACGTCGTCTATGCCTTCAAATGTCCTCTTGGGGACTGTAAGCCCCAAAAAACTCAGTATATAGGCAAGACAACAACATCTCTTTCCAGGCGTTTAACAATGCATAAGCAACAGGGCTCCATTAAGGAACATATACTCTCTTCCCACAACCAAACCATCACCAGAGAAATCTTAACAAACAACACAGAAATCATCGATAGATACAGTGACAACAGGCGGCTTGACATCTGCGAGGCACTACACATCAAGAAGTCAACACCAGCAATCAACAGCCAATTAACGTACAACTATATTCTACCCACTTCAAGACTCCGCTCCAATATAGAAACATCAAGAAATATGGGCCAATAGGCCTTCTGCAGTTCTATTGGGACCCGACTTCTACTTCTACAAATCTATACCCCGTTCTGTGTTTCACCCCACTAATGTATTACATCACCTCACCCAAATGCAGGTATAAGAGCCAATGTTTGTTTCATAAAGCATAAGTTGTGTAGATAAACTAAAAGTCTTTGAAAATGTAATAAGTTTTACGAAACGCGCTCAAGTGTCGCGTCAGACTAGAAATAAAGAATGAATTTTGGAGAATTGATTTTTAATTTACCGTCATCAGTAAAAAGAAACATAAGGAAAATTGAGAAAATTCGTGTTAGAATTATTAATCTTACTTTTTCGGTCATATTTAATAACATTTGTATATGTACGTATATATGTGTATGTATGTATATGTATGTGTATAAAGTACTTATGGAAGCTGATCAGAATTGCATTTCACCTTTGTAAATGCACATTAATGACACTTCAAGCACTTTATGCAAGGCATACGTAAATCTGTGTATCTATCTATCTATGTATTTCCGTATGTAGGTTAGCTTAGCATTTTAAAAGTACCGAATCACCTTCTGTGGTTGATTGTTCAATAAATCCCTGAACTATATGTTTAACTGATCTCTAACCCTGTCCATGGAGGACAGAAGAAAATGTATATATGCTGGTTAGCATTGTAAATGTGTGGCCACGTCTGTGGTAGAAAATAATAATAAAAAAAAAAACAGTACGGGTGCCCGACCTCATATATCCCACCCCTGTATGGGTGCCCGCTCTCATATATCCCACCCCTGTACGGGTGCCCGCAAGCATGTGTCCCACTACACTACTATACACCCCACCACACTACCACACACCCGACCACACACCCCACCACACTTCCACACAACGCACTGCGCAATCATACACCCCACCACACTACCACACAACCCCACCACACTACCACAGGGTGGGGAGTGTGGTAGTGTGTTGGGGGTGTGTGGCAGTGTGGTTGGGTTGTGTGGTAGTGTGGTGGGGTATGTGGCAGTGTGGTAGGTTGTGGTAGTGTGGTGGGGTATGTGGTTGTGTGGTGGGGTGTGTGGTAGTGTGGTTGGGTTGTGTGGTGTGTGGTGGGTGTGTGGTAGTGTGGTGTTGTGGTTAGTGTGGTGGGGTGTGTGGTAGTGTGGTGGGTGTGTGTTGTGTGTTAGGGTGTGTGGTAGTGTGTTGATTGTGTGGTAGTGTGGTGGGTTGTGTGGTAGTGTGGGGGGTGGTGTGGTATGTGTTGGTGTGTGGTGTGTGTGGTTGTTGTTGTGGTGTGTGGTGGTGGTGTAGTTGGGGGTGTGTGGTAGTGTTGGGGTGTGTGGTAGTTGTGTGGGTTGTGTGGTAGTGTGGTGGGTGTGTGTAGTGTGGTGGGGTGTGTGGTAGTGTGTGGGTGTGTGGTAGTGTGGTGGGTTGGTGGAGTGTGGTGGGGTGTGGTAGTGTGGTGGGGTGTGTGGTAGTGTGGTGGGGTGTGTGGTAGTGTGGTGGGTGTGGTGGTAGTGTGGTGGGTGGTGTGTGGTGGTGTGTGGTAGTGTGGTGGGTGTGTGTAGTATTTCGGGCAAGATAATAGCACCACTGTTGCTCTCGTCACAAATAATAAATTATCAAATAAGAACTGGTGAGATGTTGGATATTGTAATGGTGATATATTCTTAACAATTTTAACTTGATCTTCTTCCCGTATATTTCGGGTGGAAAATAGTTTTGCATAATATGTAGAGTCGGTACACGTCACTAGTATATACAAATATTCATCTTTAACGGCTTATTTCAATATCTTACAGAAAGTACTGGAATAGTGATGGTTTATGTATAATAACAATTGTGGTATCTGTTGACAGTCGGGACAGCCCTTTACGGGGCAGCCGCAGGTGGTCACGACAACACTGTGAAGGTCCTCCTCGACGCTGGAGCAGACGTCAACGCTACAGATGATGGCGGTAAGAGTCACACTTATGGATCCCAACATTATATAACACTCATGTCACACAACACACCACACTTATCATGTGAAATAATGCAATATTTATATATTGTAATTTTACCAAAGGAGAGAATGACTGTCTGTTTATAGTAGGAGGTCAAACTTTTCAAATAAAATATTGTCTTAAAGTATTCTGACCATTATTCACTGATTTTATGAAAATTACGAGGAATTTCCAGTTGTGAACAATTTGGCCGTACTAGCATCAAACAGACAATTCTCCCTCAGCGTCAACAGTTTCTCAAGCAACTGCTCTATACCAGAGTAAGGGTAACTATTGTGTTTTAGTACTTCACACCACTGAGCTGCTCTATACCAGAGTAAGTGTAACTATTGTGTTTTAGTACTTCACACCACTGAGCTGCTCTATACCAGAGTAAGGGTAACTATTGTGTTTTAGTACTTCACACCACTGAGCTGCTCTATACCAGAGTAAGTGTAACTATTGTGTTTTAGTACTTCACACCACTGAGCTGCTCTATACCAGAGTAAGTGTAACTATTGTGTTTTAGTACTTCACACCACTGAGCTGCTCTATACCAGAGTAAGTGTAACTATTGTGTTTTAGTACTTCACACCACTGAGCTGCTCTATACCAGAGTAAGTGTAACTATTGTGTTTTAGTACTTCACACCACTGAGCTGCTCTATACCAGAGTAAGTGTAACTATTGTGTTTTAGTACTTCACACCACTGAGCTGCTCTATACCAGAGTAAGGGTAACTATTGTGTTTTAGTACTTCACACCACTGAGCTGCTCCCACTGCCGACCATCACACTTAGACTATTGATTTTTTTATGAGACACGGAAAGAGAGAGACAGACAGAGACACAGAGAAACTCAGAAACAGAAACACAGCTGGAGACAGAGAGAAACAGACAGAGAGAGGCAGAGACAAAGATAGAGGAAGAGAATGAAACAGACAGTAGGTAAAAGGATGGATGGATAGACCAATAGGCGCATGAATAAATAGATAAGCCATAGGAGCCGTGATGAGGGTTCGAACCTATGTGCTGTGAGTTATCAGGCCCCCACTCTCTCTCTCTGTGATTTATTTCTGTGTTATAAATAGGTAAATATATGGATAGATAGGTAGACAGATGAATAATTGGATGGAGGGATAAGTGGATGGATATCTACCTATCTATCTATATAGATAGATAGGTAAAAAGTAGATGGATGGACAGAAAAATGGATGGATAGAGATGAATAGATGTATAGGTTTAGTGATGGAAAGATGGATGGATGTATAGGTAGAAAGATGAATAGATGAATAATTAGATGGATAGGTAGATGGAAATATAAGTGGGTGGATAGATGGGCAGAAAGATGAGTTGGTGCATGGATAGATAGATAGATAGATGAAAAGATAGAAGGATAGAAAAGTAGATGGATAGAAAAACAGATTGATTGATAGAAAACTTGATGGATATATTGCTTGAAGGATAGATGGATGCACACATGGATGGAAAAAATGATAGGTGGATGGATAGATGGTATATATATTTGGATAGATTGACAAAAAGATTGATTGATGATAAGGCAGATGGTCAGATACACGAATAGACGTATGGAGAGAATGATAGATGGATAGATAGATATATGGATATATGGATGGCAAGATAGGTACATGGATGGATTGATGAATATATCTTAAATGAATGGATAGATTGTTCGTTAAATAGAAGGATAGGTAGACTGAGAAATCGATGATCTATAGATGATAGAAGAACATGAATAGCTAGATGGAAAGATAGATGGATGGATTGATAGATGGAATGTTGGATTAGTAGATGGAATGAATGATGTATAAATGATATATGGTATAGATATATAGATGGATGGATTGATAGATGAATGAATAGATAAATGAAGATAGGTGTATAGGTATATAGATGGAGAGATGGGAGACAGACCGAGACCACGATGGGTGACCCCTCTAGTACATACTATAGGAGAGAAGGTTGTTTGTGTGTTCCAAGGTGGAGGCCACATGGTAGGGGCTGGCCTCACCCAAACTGGCAGAGAGAATGGTCTGGTGAGCGGGATGAACACTGGAGTGGTCCGGGGCGCCACGAGTACAAAAGGTACAGCTTGCCAGTGACACATTCAGACCCCCCATTTGGCACTGTCCCTCAGCTGCACAGCTAAATATTTTCATAACAAACATAAACAATCATATTAGTAATATGCTCCATTATTCAATGATTTTGGGAACATTAACAGAACTTTTAATTAATTTGCACATGCTTAAAAAGATAATTTTTCCACAGCATGAAAGGTTTCTCAAGCGACCGATCTTTGTCATAGTAAGTGGTAACTACTCTTGCTTTAGCATTTGACACCACTGAGTTCCTCTCACTGTTGACTCTGTCACGAACTGGGTGGTGAGTGGCGGTGAACTTTTAGATGTTGTCTAGGGGAATAAATGACTTTACTTGAGCCTGGGGAAATCAAGGAGTAGGGATCAGCCTAGTACATAAGACAGAATTTATATATATATAAGCCACACGATAATATATGACATAATTTGTACGCCTTACAACTCAAGGTCATTCTGTAGTTGGTAACTTAGTTAATAAAACTCCCAAGCGGGCTCTGGATACCCTATGATGGCTCACAGTCCCAACCCTGGAACCATCCACACCTCCACCACACCTGCCCTCCGGTGACACACATATATAAACCTCTTGGAAACTTGGACTCTCTTATAAAACATGACCAAAAACTGCCTGAGTACTCTACCCTATCTTGCAACCCTGTTAAAATAGTATGGTGGCTTATCTGACTGTACGACCGGAGACAAACCCTCAGTTAGCAAGGTCTGGTCGTCCAAGATACACCTCCCCTCAAGTCAAGATGGCGTCCACCGCTCTTGAGTCATCGCCCCTTAATACTCTATTCTTTACATTTTCAACCAAACCCTTTATTGACTTTATTTACCATATTCCCCATGCATGATTTTGATTGAGTCCATTTTCCTCAACATAGGCTATTCCGGTTCACATTATTCCTAACAATCTCCAGCTGAGAAGGTACTACTTTGCTGGGCGGAGTATTACTGGTGACTCGCGGCCTCCCAGATATCAGCTGTAGATTTATTCCAATAAAACATTGTCCACTGTGTCCACAAACAATTTATAATTGAAACTAACCTGCACAGGAGGTAAGGTTCGTAATAGACACTCAACACGTAGACAACTATACTTTTCATCAGACAGACAGACACAGAGAGGCAGAGACAAAGACATCTAGTGACAGACAGACAGTAGAAAAATGGATGGATATATGACTGGAAAGATGGATAGACAGATAAATAGATGGATGGGTTAATGGTTGTCTAGGTAGAAGGATAGATAGACGAAAAGATAGATGGAAATATAGTTGGCATGATTAACGGATAGAAAGATAATTAAGTGCATGGATAGATAGATGAATAGAAATCTAGTTGGAAAGATAGTTAGATAGATGAATAGAAAGCTAGTTGGAAAGATTACTAGATAGATAGATAGATGGATAGATTAATGAATAGATGGATAGATTGGTAGATTGATGGATAGATGAATAGATTGATATATAGATGGATAGATTAATGGATAGAAAGCGCAATTGATAGATTAATGGATAGAAAGCTAGATGGATAGATTAATGGAAATAAAACTAGATCGAAATATTAATGGAAATAAAACTAGATCGAAATATTAATGGATAAATGGATAGAAAGCTAGATGGATAAATTAATGTATAGACAGCTGCACAGATGGATGGATAAAGCGCTGGATTCAAAGATGGATGTATGTATATAGATAAATGGACAGAGAGAAGGGCAGATGAATGGATTGATGGATGCATAGATGGATGGATGTGTAGGTTGATGCATAGATGTATAGAAAGATGGATAGGTAGATGGATAGATCGATGGATACAGGGACCGACGGGTAGATAGAAGTATAGATAAACAGACCGATGAGTAGATGTATGGACAAATGGATTGATGTACAAGTGGACAGACAGAAATATAGATATAAGGATTTATGGATTGCTAGATGGGTAGATTGGTAGATAGATGAATAGATACATTCTTAAATAGGGTGATGGTTAGATACCAGTTATATAGATGAATAGATAGACTGAGATAGACGGACAGATAGATGAATATATTGATTGTTGGGGGAGTTGATGGAGTGATAAATGGATAGATGTATAGATGCACAGATTGATGGATAGATGGATGTATATAAGAATAGATTAAAGGATATATAGATTAATGGATAGACAAATAGAGAGATAGGTGGATAGATAGATAAATAGAGAGATAGGTAAAAGGATAGTAAGATTGACAGAGTGGAGACAGACAGACAGACTCAGGCAACTCCGGGTATTCCTTCAGTGCCATATATGGCACAAATGCTCTCAAACGTCACCATGGTTTCAAAAAACAATAAATGTTTAATATTTATGGTGACATTGTTCACAAGAAATATTAACTCAAATATGTATCTTACTGAATGGGAACACATTACTTGTATCATGCTACATACTCCAAACTTTACGTGTGAATATCTGTCAGTCTGTTTGGCTGTTCGACGCTGGAGGCCTGAGGCTAGCATCGTCCATATTGACAGAGGGAATGGTCGGGTGTACAGGATGAACAATGGATGGTTGGGGAGGTCAAAATCGAAGAGGTAAAAGCATGCCAAGGTCACATTCACACCACCACTAAGATGTTTGGCAAAGAAAGCCGTCTGCTCAGCTAAATAGTTTCAAAACAAACGTGTTTTGGTTGTGTGTTTCACACGCTCTCCTAAGCTCCTCTCGCAGGCGATCACCCACACATTAGAGAGAGAGAGAGACAGACAGACAGACAGAGTGAGTGACCGAGAAATACAAAGACAGAGACAGACACACACAGTCAGTAACAGAACAACAGACTGCGGGATTAGACTGATAGACAGAGAAAGAGAGAGACGCAGAGACAGAGACAGTAGGGAGATAAACAGAGTGCAAATATATGTATGCATAGAGAGTTGGATAAATAGATGGACAGATTAATGGATATATTTTGGATAGAGGGATATATAAACAGATGAGAAGATTGATAGATAGATGGATGAATAAATAGATGGATGGATTAATATAGAATAAATGGAAACAGCGAGAATGTTAACATAAACTGTGTCTTTCTCGTACTCACCTAGTTGTACTTGCCGGGGTTGAGATCTGACCCTTTGGTCCCGCCTCTCAACTGTCACTCAACTAGTGTACAGATTCCTGGGTCTATTGGGATCTATCATATCTACATTTGAAGCTGTGTATGAAGTCAGCCTCCACCACATCACTTCCTAGTGCATTCCACCTGTTAACTACTCTGACACTGAAAAAGTTCTTTCTAACGTCCCTGTGGCTCATTTGGGTACTCAGTTTCCACCTGTGTCCCCTTGTTCGGGTACCTCTCATGTTAAACAGTTTATCCTTTTCAAAATGTAAATTCCTTTCAGAATTTTATAGATAGTAATCATATCTTCCCTTACTCTTTTGTCTTCCAATGTTGTGAGGTACATTTCACGCAGCCTTTCCTCGTAATTCATGCCTCTTAGATCTGGGACTAGCCTACTGGCATTCCTCTGAACTTTTTCCAGTTTCTTGTGCTTGACAAAGAACGGGCTCCATGCAGGGGGCCGCATACTCGAGGATTAGTCTTACATATGTGGTACACAAGCTTCTGAATGATTCCTTTGAAAGGTTCCTGAAGGCAGTTCTAATGTTTGCCAGCCTCGCATAAGCCGCAGATGTTATTCTTTTGATGTAGGCTTCAGGAGACTAGTTTGGCGTGATATCAACACCTAGATCTTTCTCTCTGTCCGTTTCATGAAGGACTTCTTCTCCCATTCTGTATCCTGTGTCCGGCCTCCTATTTCCACCGCCTAGCTTTATTAACTTACATTTACTCGGGTTTAACTTTAATAGCCATTTCTTGGACCATTCATTCAGTTTGTCTAAGTCATCTTGTAGCCTCCTAGTATCTTCCTGTTTTAATCCTCCTCACGTGTTGCCCCAAAAAATGAGGTGATTTGATAAAATGCTATGCCCAAGATTACCATCCGAGTGCCGGCGGGAAAGTGGTTCAAATAGCTTCGGCTATCACTTCCTTATGTCCAGTCGTGATGGTCAAGCGGATTAAGGCGTCCCTGTACATACCAGTTGTGTTGCTCCTGGCAGTATGGGTTCGAGTCACTTCTGGGGGTGTGAGTTTTCAGTTGCATATAGTCCTGGGGACCATTCAAGCTTGTTCGCATTTGTGTTCTTCACGTGTTGCCCCCAAAAAATGAGGTGATTTGATTAAATGCTATGCCCAAGATTACCATCCGAGTGTTGGAAATACCAACAGTTTTTATACATCATTGTATTTATACAACCAAAGTAGTTACTAAAATTACTAACTTGTAGATTTAATCATTATCATGATTTATTCATTGCCAAATTCTTCCTAGTACGTGAGGAACAACAGGCAGCAACATGAATTTTCTCCACATTTAGTTGGATTTATAACAAGAGTCCAGTTTATCATTTCCTTTACTAAAAATAGTTAACTTTGATTTTGTAGTATACTATTACTTACTGAGCTCCCTTATTTAACTAACATTTAAACATTCTAGAGGAAATTACTTTGATGCAAATGATTTTACTTTAATTTCCTCGATTGGCTGCACAACTTTTAGTAAGCCAATTTATGTTACTAGAACTTCTATTTTATCACAGAAGAATTTAATGTGATATTAATATTGTTATTACCTCTTCCTTCCTTAGTCAATTGCGATAAATACATATTCATTTACGCTCGAAAGCCGCGCATGCGCAATAAGGAGCAGGAGGAAGAAGGGAGAGCGTCACTTGACACGTGAACGAGAGCACGGACGCCATTAACAGCGTGTAGCAGAGCTGTTTCGACCTATTTATTTCGCTCCCACGATCAGTTGAGCGGTGCCACGTTATCTGGCACAACATAGCCGTGTCATAGACTATTATACGAGCATCTCCAGAGTCAACGTCTTTCAAGCAGCAGCTGGAGGACGAAGAGTTGCTCAAGTCTTCACATCAACGACACGAGGCTCGGCTGCTAAGTTTACCCTTTTGTTATTATGTGGCCACTATTAACATTTAGGTTAGCAGTCGTTAGGCCGAATGCAAACCAACAAAATATAGTACGTGTCTTAATTAAATTTGCCATCTAATTATATGATTATCAGTTTATTTCTATGATACAAATTGTTCAGACATTAGCTGATAATTTACTACCGTCATCCTCATGATTTAGGATGTAAATGTAATTACCTATTGTGTAGAAGATTTCTACAATGTAATTGCCTTTCAGTACCAAGGCGACTTCAACCGAGGTGCTAGGCTTCCCCACCGTTCTGTGCAACAATTTACCCTATGCAACACGTCGTCGGTGGAGTGTAGCAACCGATTACACCTCACTAGCTCCACAGCTAAGCTGTCCATTTTTCCATCAGTAGCAATAACTTCATAGTTACAGTAGTGATCTCCTAAAGAGATCAATTATACTAACCCTTTGATTTACTGATGCTGTTCAACATTTCAGTAGTATATTGAGGTGCATTTACCTCCATCAATATTATATTCTATATTTTTACTCACACATTTGATTTACTCTGGTGAAGAACCAGCACCAGAATAATGCTAGGGATGTATTAATCTTTTAGCATGTAACCCCCCAATTTTGTGTAGTGAATTTGACTCCATTCATATAAGCATTACAGTTTTACCAAGATCCATAGGACACTAGTTCCTAGGATCAGTTTTTTCCATTGTCTCTTTGTTTTCCACTTTTTCTCAAAAAGTGGTGGTCCTTCATAGCTATCGAAGTATATATATACATTTATTTAATTATTAGTTACTGGGTCTCAGAGCCCAAAACAATTTATTAGTTATTGGAGTCAGGTTTTCCCCACAAAATTTTGGTCCTTCGAACCTAGATAGCTGAAAATTAAGCTATCCTACACACCATATAATTACTTATTTACTAACACTATTTATCATGTGTTAACATTATTAGGCTATTTACCAATATATTTCATTATTTACGGCTGTCAGCAGACTGCCCATATTATAGCCTAAAACTCATTTATTATTATCAACATTTCTATTAATACTTTATGTATAAAGTAACCTTAGTGTTATATATTTATAAATTTTCACTTGTGTTTCTAAGCACAAACATATATATCAAAACAAAAAATCCCAAAAACATAGCACCATATATCTATATTACTGCACCATTGCATTTATGCCAACCTTTGATGAGGTAGGATATTTAGACTGTAATTGTACTAATGTTTGTACAAATGCAGCCTAAATCATTTAGTCATTCCTAGGTAGGAATTATTTAGCGAGTACTGTACTAGACAGTACTGGTGTACATACATATTATTTAGATTGTGCTGACCCTGATTTGGGGTGGGATTACCAAAATTCTTTTTGTGCTTTTAACATATTTCGTGTATTATTTTTTTGAGTACTGCCGAATGTTCACTGTTGGATCGAATGGTGATAATTGATGAGCTAACCGGACGAAATCCAATAGTGGCATTCGAATACTACTCAAAAATATTAGCTATCTATTGTTAGGTAGGCAAATTAACCTCTAAATGAGGTATTATAGTCTATTCAATACATTAGGCTACTATATTAGTATTGAGCTCCATTGAATGAGCCAATATCCCAGTTACATCAGTAACAACTATTTACTATCAGACCAGTCCTTACCCAGCAAGATGGAAACGGCTGACAAAATGAAAAGGACCCTTATTGGTCTAAAAGGTCACTTGACCCGACAGATTACCAAGTGTCAAAATCTGTCACAACAGTCACCTGTTGACTACATTGAATTAGAGGACTTACTTCAAGTTGCTGAAAGTAAATTCGAGCATATTAAACAGCATATGAATCTGTACTTGACAGAACTTTACCAAACCTCAATAGGTGAAACTGAACTTGAGGACATTGTAAATGATTTAGCCCAGTACGAAGATGATGTACAGGCTAAACTTCAACCCTTCAAAAGGCAAATTGCTAAAAACAAATTAATAACAGCCTCTACTGCACATCCAGATCCTGATGTCAAATTACCTCAGATCAATATACCCACATTCTCTGGTAATGAGAATGAGAGTTGTGGTGTCTGTGTATAGCTGAGATAGTCTTGGTAGTAAGGTTGATGTAAAGTCATTCCTGGTTACTGACTTTAATACTTATATACGATTACATGACTATGGCTCCCAAGCTTGGCAGGCGTCCTGTGTGCTGTTTACCTTCTCTCTAGTGGCGTCCAGCCGCCGCACATAGAAAACGGATGGTACCATTTTCTGTGAACATGACATCCCTCCTTTTCTTTAAAAAGAATGAATACAGGATGTCTACCATGCTTGTAGCACAAAGCAAAGTTATTGACACAAAGTAAGTTATTAACATGTCAAGAGATATTGCATACATTTAACATTAATTAAACACACAAAGAATTTAAACAATCTTTACCACAAAGGATTTCAATGTTAAAAATACATATGCAATGTTAAACAAACATGAAAGAAACTGTAATACAAAGTTACAAAATATTGAATGAGAGATCTGCATTATTCAAACAATATTAAATTTAGTTCAGCATAACAAGTAAATACTTTGCATTACATAGGAACACAATTAATCATCATATCGTGTAGGGCGTTTAACATGACGTTTTGGACGAGAGTCCTTAAATACAAAAACATCCCTCGATGAATTGTTTATCGAGTTATAACTCATTTTTTCTTTTTCTTTTGCACGACTTTGCACTTCATCATTTTCTACACTATTTGGAATCACTTTGAAATAAGCCATATTACGTGTTATACTATGATCTCTATTACTCGCTGTTACCATAGTTCCTTTTACACTAATCACTTTATATGGTTTTGTATCATACGGCATATCTAGCTTTCCCTCTTTTTCTTTTTAACGAGAACAGTATCTCCAACCTTTATGAATTGTTCCTTTGCACGTTGATCATGAGCAATTTTCATTTTGCCCTTGGCTAGTGCATCCTTCTGAGCGAGACGTTTATCCGTTACCTTGGCTGGCATGACAGGTAGTGCGATTCTCATAGGACGTCCAAATAAAAGTTCGCCAGGCGACTTGCCCAGTGTTCCATGCGGTGTTGCACGGTAGTTCCTGAGAAAAGCATACATAGCTTGTTTCCAGGATCGTCCTTCGGCATGAGCACAGCGTACAGCTTTCATGAGAGGTTGCATGAATCTCTCTACTTCTCCATTTGCTTGAGGATGTAGTGGCATCACACGGCGGTGTTTGAATCCAATATGCTCAGCAAAGTTGACAAAGTCTTGTCCATTAAATGGCGGTCCATTGTCCGTCTTGACAACTTCAGGAATGCCAAAGTTTGAAAAGATCTTGTCGAGTTTCGGGATGACAGCCTTTGCAGATGTGGAAGTGATGATTTCTACTTCTGGATAACGTGAGTGATCATCAATGACTACCATCAAGTACTCTCCAGTTGGTAGCGGTCCACAGAAGTCCATCGATACTTCCATCCATGGTGCAGCAGGTAGTGGTGAAGGTTGTAGAGGTGTTGGTCTTGAAGTATCCACTGCAGCTTGGCAAGGGACACAGGCATCATGCATGTCCTTAGCTTGACGATCAATGCCAGGAAACCACACCTTTTCTCGTAGCAGCTGTTTGGTCCTTACAAGACCTTGGTGTCCTTGATGTGCAAGCTTCAGAGCACGTTGCTGGAGAACAGCTGGAATGACGATACGAGTACCTCGCAGCACGGTGTCGCGTTGTTGCGTAACACTTAATTCTGTCTGGATGCGTTCAAGTGCTTTGAATGCATCTTGGTCAACTCCTGAGGGTGGGATGCGTGGAAACTTTTTCTTAGTCAATGCATCCACTGTTGCTTGCAGAGTTGGGTCCTCTAGGGTTGCAGTACGGATTTCATCAAGAGTGAGAGCCTTAGGGACTGCATCACAGGTTACAGAGTGTACATATTCCTCGGCAACTTGCTGATGCTTGGTGATGGTGAAACTGTTGGCAGGATGTCGACTGATGTAATCAGCGGGATTGCCTGCACCTGGCTTGTATTTCACCGTAAAGTTGTATGGTTGCAGACGAAGAGCCCATCTCTCAATGCGAGCTGGTGGTTTGGACTTTGGATTATTGAAGATGGTCTCCAACGGTTTGTGGTCAGTGACTATCGTGGTAAAGGGTGCACCAAGCAGATACACATTGAAGTGTTCACAGCCCCATACAAGAGCAAGAGCTTCCTTCTCTGTCTGACTGTATCGTTGCTCAACATCTGTGAGAGAACGGCTGGCGTAGGCAATTACTACTCTTGAATCTGGTTGACCAGGTTTGTGTTGGGCTAACACAGCACCTAAACCAACAGGACTAGCATCCACCGTTAACTCAGTGTCCATTGATGGATCAAAGTATGCAGCAGTCGCATTTTCTACTAGTGCATCTTTCACAGCATCAAATGCATTTTGCTCGACATCGCTCCAGTACCATGATGCATTTTTCTTCAGGAGCTCACGTAGAGGCTTCGTAATGGTAGCAAAATCTGGAATGAAGCGAGAACAGTAGTTTGCCATTCCCAGAAAACTATGTACTTCAGTGGATGTTGAAGGAGGTGCAGCATTCTTGATATCTGCAACTTTCTTAGGATCTGGAGACAGACCTTTGTCACTAAGTACATGTCCAAAGAATTCAATTTTATGTTGATTGAACTCACACTTTGCTCGGCTTAGCGTCAAATTCTTTTCTCGTAAGCGTTGCAATGTTGCACGAAGAGCTTTGTCGTGTTCAGCTTGGGTACGGCCATAAACAATGATGTCATCAGACATGTTGTCAGCATTAGGTATATCTTGCAATACCTGGCTGATGATGTGCTGGAATACTTCAGCAGCACTGTTAATACCAAAACTCAGGCGCTTGTACCTATACAGACCTCGATGTGTCGTAAACGTTGTGATGAATCGACTCTCATCATCAAGTTCAAGCTGATGATAGCCCTTGTTTAAATCTAACTTGCTGAATACAGTTGCACCATTCAAGCGGTAAATCATATCATCTACAGTGGGTGTAGGATGGCGTTCACGCATTATTGCCTTGTTGGGAACACGCATGTCTACACAAATGCGTATCTCATCTGGATTCTTCGGCTTTGGTGGAGTGACAATTGGGCTTACCCATGGTGTTGGGCCTGTTACCGGTTCAATGATATCTAGTTCTATCAGCCTATCCAGTTCGGCATCGACTTTCTTGCGAGTATGGAATGGTTGTCGGCGATGTGGTTGGGCAACTGGAATTACATCTGGGTTGATATGCAGATGTACCTTGCTATCAGTATAACAACCTATGGATTTAAACCGATCAGAAAATTCAGCAACAATAGCATCAACATTGTTTGCAGATTCCACTGCTACAGCATTAGAAAGCTGAAGTAGCCCCAATTTGGTTGAAGTCTTGTAACTGAGTAAAGACTCCTTTGCATTCCTAACAACATGGAATGTAGTAATGAGCATTGCATTCTTTGACTTAATCTCTGCAGTGAAAGTTCCAATCACTGGTAAGGCTACCTTTGAAGCATAGGCAGTGGCTTTGCCATTATAGTTTTCAAGCTTTGGAACTGTTTTTTAAATTTTCATAGTGGCACTCAGCAATGGTGTCAATGTTTGATCCAGTGTCAATGAGAATTTTGAGACAAATGCCAGCAATGTATACTATAGTCTCTGGGTTGTTTGGAAGATCATTCCATTTTGTGATTGATTGTACTCCATAAATATAATCACATTCACTGTCATCTGAGACTGGTTGTAATGAAATGTTGTCTTGTATATTATTAACATTCTTGATTTGAGGTGCAATATTGTGTTTGCCACCTCGACTCCTATGACTTGATCCTCGTACATTGCTTTTATTTATTGATTGTGGTTTCTTTAGTGCGGAACGACACATAGCACCAAAATGATTTAGTTTTCTACACTCATAGCACTTCTTACCTTGTGCAGGACAAACATTATCTTGGTGTGGGTAGTCTCCTCCACAATTGTAACATTTATTATTGACAACCTCTGATGTGAGTCGTTGTGACTGCTTGAGTCTTGTTCCATGACTCCAGTTGTGATGTGGTTCTCGGCTCAATTTAATGTTAGGTTTGGCATGATATCTTCTATGATCATGGTGTACTCCCTGAACCTTACATACTTCATGACTGTTAGTAACAGTGGCAGAACCGTTGTTGGCACTGCACTCCATGACACGAGCATCACGTGCAGCATCTTCCATTCGACGAGCCATATCCAGTATCTTGTTAAGAGAACTTTCATCATCAACAAGTTCTAGAGCTCTTCGACGAAGACGTGTAGATGTGCATGTTTCAATTATTTGCTGTTTGATTTCTTTGTCAACATCAGCAAACTCACAATGGGCTGCTAAACCCTGCAGACGTGTATGGTATTGATCAACAGTTTCATTAGAGAGTTGTTTTGCTCTCCTGAAATGCATAATTTCCATAGCAGTATTTTGCCTTGGTTTGAAATGCTCAGTTAATTTGGCCTTGGCAGTGTCATAATCTTTGGCACCACCAGTATCTTTCAGTGTATCAAAGATATCACAAACTCTATCACCTGCATAATGAAGCAGAAAGGCACGCTTTCTTTCAGCACTTTTGATGTCAGAAACTATCAACAAATTTTCAAACCTTTTAAGCCATTTGACCCACCTCTGTGACAGGTTTGTCTGGTCACAGTCAGGATCAAATGCAGGAAACTGAGGTATATTTGCCATTTTTACTGAATAAATTTAAACTTATCACTTAAAATGTTCCTCAGAATATATAACACTTACTGCACTGTATATGTTATTCAAGAATTCACTGTAATTACTTTAATTTTGCAAAGCACACAAGCATTTTAATGCAAAAGTTCACAACAGTGCACAACACAGCAGCAACTGACTTCTTACCTAGCCCTTGTGTACATGTGTGTTGTTCCTACTCACAGCAACACAGCAGTTGTTAGCAGTTGGTACAGCAATTGGCAGCAGTTGGCAGCAGTAGGCAGCAGTAGGCAGCAGTTGGTACAGCAGTAGGCAGCAGTTGGCAGCAGTTGGCAGCAGTAGGCAGCAGTTGGTTCACAGCGTGAAGAATTTGTAGCACGGAGCGTCGTTTCGTAACCAAAACATCGGGTTTTGTACACTGCATCAAAGCGTCGTTTCGTACACAGCGTCGGCAGATTCCTCTCACAGCAACACTCAGCACAGCTTGGGTAGCACACAGCATTGGCCAGCACACAGCAACGGCCAGCACACAGCAACGATCAGCACACAGCAACAGTCAGCACACAGCATGGGGTTGCATACAGCATCGGGTATGGTGCTCACAGACAGCTTCCTCCCTCTCTGGGCGAGACAGCATGCTCCTTCCTTGTGTTTTGTTGAACAAAATACCTGCGTTCCCAGTTCATCCTCGTCGCCAGTGTGGTGTCTGTGTATAGCTGAGATAGTCTTGGTAGTAAGGTTGATGTAAAGTCATTCCTGGTTACTGACTTTAATACTTATAAACGATTACATGACTATGCTCCCAAGCTTGGCAGGCGTCCTGTGTGCTGTTTACCTTCTCTCTAGTGGCGTCCAGCCGCCGCACATAGAAAACGGATGGTACCATTTTCTGTGAACATGACA
>WNGS01002343.1:13682-30503 GCA_020271785.1 Procambarus virginalis
CACGGGCTGCTTCCTGGGGTGAGTGTGTGTGTGTGGTGTGGGGAGAGAGAGAGCAAGAAAAAAAATAGTAGTTAGTAACAGTTGATCGACAGTTAAGAGGCGGCCTGAAAGAGCAGAGCTCAAGCCCCGCAAGCACAACTTGGTTAATACATACACACACACACACACACACACACACTCACTATGTTATTGATAGGGAAGATTTCCTGAGACCCGGAACTTCAAGAACAAGAGGTCATAGGTTTAAACTAGCTAAACACAAATGCCGAAGACATATAAGAAAATTCACTTTCGCAAACAGAGTGGTAGACGGTTGGAACAAATAAGGTGAGAAGGTGGTGGAACAAGACCGTCAGTAGTTTCAAAGCGTTATATGACAAAGAGTGCTGGGAAGACGGGACACCACGAGTGTAGCCCTCATCCTGTAACTATACTTAGGTAATTACACACACACATACCTAAAATGATAATCACCAATCCTGAAGTATGCGGCGCCAGCATGAAGCCCGTACCTTGTCAAGCACAAGACGAAGCTGGACAAAAAAAGTTCAGAGGTATGCCACTAGATTAGTCCCAGAACTAAGAGGCATGAGTTACGAGGAAAGGCTGCGGGAAATGCACCTTACGACATTGGAAGACAGAAGAGTAAGGGGGAGACATGATCACAACCTACAAAATTCTCAGGAGAATTGACAGGGGAGACAAAAACAAACTATTCAACACTGGTGGTACGCAAACAAGGGACACAGGTGGAAACTGAGTACCTAATGAGTCATTAGGGACGTCAGAAAGAACTTTTTTAGTGTCAGAGTAGTTAACAGGTGGAATGCATTGGGCACTGATGAAGCTGACTCCATACACAATTTTAAATGTAGATAGGATAGAGCCCAGTAGGCTCAGGAATCTGTGCACCAGCATAATGACGGTTGAGAGGCGGGATATAGAGCCAAAGCTCAACCCCCGCAAGCACAATAGGTGAGTACACACACACACACACATGTAGATATGTTCAAATGTTGATGTGATAGAACCCAGTAGGCTCCGGAATCTGTACACCTGTTGATTGACGGTTGAGAGGCGGGACCAAAGAGCCAGAGCTCAACCCCCGCAAACACAACTAGGTGAGTACACACACACACACACACACACACACACAAACACACACACACACACACACACACACACACACACACACACACACACACACACACACACATACACACCACACACACACACACACACACACACACACAATTAAGGATTAAGAAGAGAAGGATTAAGACAGAGGAGGACAGCTTGAGACTTCAAGAAGACCTGGACAAGCTGCAGGAATGGTCGAACAAATGGCTGTTAGAGTTTAACCCAAGCAAATGTAATGTAATGAAGATAGGGGTAGGAAGCAGGAGACCAGATACAAGGTATCATTTGGGAGATGAAATACTTCAAGAGTCAGAGAGAGAGAAAGACCTGGGGGTTGATATCACGCCAGACCTGTCCCCTGAAGCTCATATCAAGAGGATAACATCAGCAGCATATGCCAGGTTGGCTAACATAAGAACGGCCTTTAGAAACTTGTGTAAGGAATCTTTCAGAACATTATATACCACATATGTCAGACCAATCCTGGAGTATGCGGCTCCAGCATGGAGTCCCTATCTAGTCAAGCATAAGACTAAACTGGAAAAGGTTCAAAGGTTTGCCACCAGACTAGTACCCGAGCTGAGAGGTATGAGCTACGAGGAGCGACTGCAGGAATTAAACCTCACTTCGTTGGAAGACAGAAGAGTTAGGGGGGACATGATCACCACATTCAAGATTCTCAGGGGAATCGACAGGGTTGATAAAGACAGGCTGTTTAACACAAGGGGCACACGCACTAGGGGACACAGGTGGAAACTGAGTGGCCAAATGAGCCACAGAGATATTAGAAAGAACTTTTTTAGTGTCAGAGTGGTTGACAAATGGAATGCATTAGGAAGCGATGTGGTGGAGGCTGACTCCATACACAGTTTCAAGTGTAGATATGATAGAGCCCAATAGGCTCAGGAAACTGTACACCTGTTGATTGACGGTTGAGAGGCGGGACCAAAGAGCCAGAGCTCAACCCCCGCAAGCACAACTAGGTGAGTACAACTAGGTGAGTACACACACACACACCAGAGACTACATTGCAGGCACCATGACAATGGAGGACCAAGAGTAGAAGTAGCGGCGATATATAACTACCACCAAATGACAGAAGACCCAGGCAAGAGTATGACAAAAACATCATTGCAGTCAACACTATAATTGAGAGGGCAGTCACTGCTGCCTGTAGAAACCGATCCCATCTGCTCATCATGAGGGACTTGAATCACGGAAGGATAGACTAGGAGAACAAGGAACCACAAAGATGAGGAAACATGGAGAGCTTAACTATTGGAGGTGGCGACAAAACGTTTTAAGCCAGCATGTCAGGGGACCCACAAGAATGAGAGGAAACGATAATCAGCGAGACTCGACCTAGTCTTAACTCTGAACGACTCCGACTTAAGAGAAAACGTTTTCGAGGCCCCAGTAGGAATGAGCGACCTCGGTGTAATCACGTTTGAGTATTTGGTCGAAGAAGCGTTAATATACTCAAAGAAGGGACCTGAAAACAAAAAGCCGGCATTCCGAAAGGGAAACTACGAGGAGGTAAAAAAAATTCCTAACATATATAACATGGGAAAGCTCAGGGGAAAGACCATTCCTTTCCCCTCGTCCCATCCCAAATCCTTATCCTAACCCCTTCCAAGTGTCATATAGTCGTAATGACTTGGTGCATTCTCCCTGATAGTTCCCTTCCCTTCAGGGGAAAGACGGCCCAAAATACGATGAACTACATCACGAAGAAATTTAAGGAGGCAGCAGACAAGTTTGCCCCTGGCCGAAAGGAAAAAAAACAAATGCAGATGAGAATCCCATGGTTTAATCAGAGATGTAAGTTAGCAAGACAACAAAATACAACTGTGCGGAGAAACTATAGAAATAACAGGACATTTGAGAGCAGAGAAAGATACCAGAGTGGCAAAAATAAATACGTCAGGGAGAGAAGAGTGGCAGAAGGGCATTACGAAAATGATATAGTAAACAAGGCAGACTCAACCTAAATTACATCAGGAGAAAACAACAATGTCGGAACAGGTAATTAAATTGAGGATACGGGCTGGCAGATTCACTACAAACAACAAGGAAGTGTGCGATGTTTACCAGTTGATTGACCGCATGTTGAAAATTATGATTTGCTGAAGAAAAACATCGCCTGCTTTAAATACTTGCATCCCGGGTGCGAATCCTGGACAGGTCCTGGTAATTTTCAAGAGGTATATTTAATTCTAAAAAGGCGATTTAAATAACGTAACTAAACTCCAATATCCACGGCCTGTTGGTCTAGTGGTATGATTCCTGCTTTGGGTGCAGGAGGTCCCGGGTTCAACTCCCGGACAGGCCCTCAATATTTTCCTTCCCGAGCAAGTTAATTATACTGTAAAATTAATTGCTTATAATTACCAACATTAAGAAATGCACTATTAAACACAGGAGGCATCATAAGACTTAAATTTAAGTAGGAAATCAGTATGATGCATATAATTTAAAATGTTACTAACTAATTCTGGAATATAGTGAACGAAATTTGCTGTGCCTCAACATTTACATAAAGAGATTGAGGAGAAAGCCAGGCAGGAAGTGGCGGACCAGCCGGGTTATAATGGATACGAGGGCCTCCAGGCAGCTCCAAGCAACAGCCTTGATTGATCAAGTAATCACCCGGGGAGCCTGGCCCCAGACCGGGTTTTGGGGCAGTAGACTTTCCGGAACCTACTTTAGGTATACTCCGGGTATACTGTACGCCAGGTATACTAAGAGTATATGCCAAGTATACCGCAGGTAACCAGGATCAAATCCATCTGAACACACACGAGGTTCCAAACCTGTTCATTACTAAAGAAACTCTTGACTCGTGAATACTTTAGTGGTTCACCTGTTGCAACGTCGACCGTGTCTACCTACGTCGACCGTGTCTACCTGCGTCGACCGTGTCTACCTGCGTCGACCGTGTCTACCAGCGTCGACTGTGTCTACCAGCGTCGACCGTGTCTACCAGCGTCGACCGTGTCTACCAGCGTCGACTGTGTCTACCAGCGTCGACCGTGTCTACCAGCGTCGACCGTGTCTACCTGCGTCGACTGTGTCTACCTGCGTCGACCGTGTCTACCTGCGTCGACCGTGTCTACCTGCGTCGACCGTGTCTACCTGCGTCGACCGTGTCTACCTGCGTCGACCGTGTCTACCTGCGTCGACCGTGTCTACCTGCGTCGACCGTGTCTACCTGCGTCGACCGTGTCTATCTGCGTCGACCGTGTCTATCTGTGTCGACCGAGTCTATCTGCGTCGACCGTGTCTACCTGCGTTGACCGTGTCTATCTGCGTCGACCGTGTCTATCTGTGTCGACCGAGTCTATCTGCGTCGACTGTGTCTATCTGCGTCGACCGTGTCTATCTGTGTCGACCGTGTCTACCAGTGTGGGCCGTATCAATCTGCGTCGACGTCGACCGTGTTTACCCGCGTCGACGTCGACCGTGTCTACCTGCATCGACCGTGTCTATCTGCGTCGACGTCGACCGTGTCTATCTGCGTCGACGTCGACCGTGGTAATCTGCGTCGACGTCGACCATGTCTATCTGCGTCGACGTCGACCGTGTCTAACGGCGTCAACGTCGACCATGTCTACCAGCGTCGACGTTGACCATGTCTACCAGCGTCGACGTTGACCATGTCTACCAGCGTCGACGTTGACCATGTCTACCAGCGTCGACGTTGACCATTTCTACCAGCGTCGACGTTGACCACGTCTACCAGCGTCGACGTTGACCATGTCTATCAGCGTCGACGTTGACCATGTCTACCAGCGTCGACGTTGACCATGTCTACCAGCGTCGACGTTGACCATGTCTACCAGCGTCGACGTTGACCATGTCTACCAGCGTCGACGTTGACCACGTCTACCAGCGTCGACGTTGACCATGTCTATCAGCGTCGACGTTGACCATGTCTACCAGCGTCGACGTTGACCATGTCTACCAGCGTCGACGTTGACCATGTCTACCAGCGTCGACGTTGACCATGTCTACCAGCGTCGACGTTGACCATGTCTACCAGCGTCGACGTTGACCATGTCTTCCAGCGTCGACGTTGACCACGTCTACCAGCGTCGACGTTGACCACGTCTACCAGCGTCGACGTTGACCATGTCTACCAGCGTCGACGTTGACCATGTCTACCAGCGTCGACGTTGACCATGTCTACCAGCGTCGACGTTGATTATGTCTACCAGCGTCGACGTTGACCATTGTAACGGGGGGGGGAAGGGAAATGATGGAATAATATCGAGTAAGTAGGAAGTGAGTATGAGAAGTAGAAGAGGTAGAAGGGTAGGTAGGTAGAAGTAGGAAAGTAGATAGTAGAAGTAGAAATAGAAGATAGAAAATAGAAGATGCTGCCACCATCCATTCTAGATCATTTACATACAAGACAAGGAATGGAACTTGTCTGTACCAAAAGATGTTATTACCATGTTTCAATCTAAACATGTACTCATTAATCTCAATATTCAGAAAAGATGTTATCATTAGGTCATTATTAGTATGTTCCATCTTTATCATGTATTCATTAAAATCATGGAACCAGTAACCGCAGAGACTTTCTTATCTCAACTCCAAAATCTCTAGGGAACAAAGTTAAACACAATTTAAATAATAACTTCACTTATATTTCACATGAAAAAGTATCATCATTTAAGCAATTAAAATGTTCAAAGCTTAATATTCAAAGTGAGTCATCATCCAAGAATTCGAGAACCCTACAACTCGACTGCCCCTGATCATCACACAACACTTGTAAACACGACTAAGTCACCTAATGTTCAACTCACCAAGTGTCTTGAGTTTCCGTGGAATAGAGAAAGGGGGGGGGGGTCTGTAGTTGACAGAGACTGTCCCGCCCCGCCGGCAGACCGCCTGTCTGGACGGCTGGCCGCTGCTGTCTGTTCTTCTCTATGGCTCTGCTTCTGCTGTCCTTCTCCTCTTGATTCGATAGCTCCCCGAGTATATATTGGGAAACCTAGTAGTTAACTCCGCCCACAAGTTAGATAGCCTCCGGCACTTACCAAGCCACTCCTTAAACGTCGGCATGTTTGAAGGCTACCCGGCTCAATTATAAGATTAGCGGGAGCCAGGTGAGATTCGCCTGGCTGACCTCAGGTCACTTGGTTGTCAATTAACACTAGAGGTGTGAGATCCAGGCCAGACAAGCTGGCGTCTGTCAAATCCTTGTCTGTGACTCATATATCTCCATGTATGTATTAAATAAAATTAAACCAAACACCTTTACAGTGTTACATCTCCCCTTCTCCCCGAAAATAAAGTTTTTGCAACACTGCTAAAGCAAGCTAGCTGTGTGCGACAACTTTATTAACGGAAAAAAATTACATCCTAGCTAACAAATATACATCATCCTACTCTAAAAATGAAATATGTAGACAGGCGTCCATTGTCTCTGGCTGGGCGACGTCACTGCTTGGTCCTGTAGATAGTCCTGTACCATATTTCTTCAACACAACTGCGTCCGTCGCTTCTCCGTCGTAACGCACAACAACTCTTGCCAACCAGGAAGCCGTTACTACTTGAACTGCGCACAGGACCGTGGAATTCGGTTGTCCCAGCTGATCTGTAATTGGCCCTACGTCAGTCACCATGAGAGACGTATATTGGGGTTCTTCACAGCTGTAGGGACTACAAGTTTCGAGACCTCCATATAGTTGGCACCGTAGAAATCCCATCCTACTTCTTCCCTCCCAGTTGCTCCAGCACGCCTCCTTCAGAGAGCCACTTCTGACAGCCACATCAAGTCCGCACGACACAGGAGGAATCACTCAACAGAGCACCATGCTTGCAGGAGGGGCGGCCAGTTAAGGCAAACGATCCTGTCTTGCAATTACGCTCCATGCAATGATGCTGACATCAGCAAGGGACACTAGGCATCGTGTCTCACTCAGCTTGGTCTTATCTTCTACTCTTCTTTCTTCTCTCTTCTTTCTTCTTTCTTCTTTCTTCTCCCATTTGACAAGCGACCTGGGGTCCATTGGGGTCTGTCCGTCCTGGGGTCCATCCTGGGTAGACCGATGTTGGTGGGATAGACTGGAGTCGTTGTTGCTCCTCTTCCATTTTTACTGGGTCGTCTGGGGTCGTCTGCAGAACGACCTGGGGTCCACTGGGGGGTCCGTCCGTCCTGGGGTCCACTGGGGGCCGTCCGTCCTGGGGTCCCCTGGAGTCCAATGTTGACCGACCGAGTGGCTGCATCTTGGGGGTCCCTCGGGGTGATGGTGGTGGTGGTGGACCCATGACCTCCAGGTAAGGGGCTGGTTGCCGTGGTGGTGGTAATAACCGCCCCTGGGTGTGGTACAAGCCGCCGTCTCCCTCTTCCGTATATGTGCGCACCTCTCCTCTGGCGACAACCTGGGAATGAACATAAAGGCGACAATACCGTGTTTCAAGCTGCTGTGTGACCCTGTAGTTTGCATCGGGTTCACACAGTCTAGACATAAGGTTCTCCTCCTGGCAACAACTACACTTAAATTTTTAAAATAATCCAATTAACACTGAATGATACTGACTTGGTGGAACAAAAACAGTAACAGAGTAAAGTTAGAGAAGAGAGAATAAGATCGTCACTACTTAAACTTGTCACTAAACGATTCTCCACAAAAATATCAATACTGATAGAGACCAAACATTAGCCTCACTTAATTGTACCGTTCTTAATCTTAAGTACTTAATTAACCGTTACTCCCACCGTTAACCTACAGTCACCTACGTGACTCGAGTGTTTCCCTCGCTTCTATCGCGGGTCCACAACTCAAAACTTTTGCCACACCCTGTGACCAGACTTCAACCGCTAGGCGTCCCTAGACGTGAGTCAACTGACATACTAAGCCTCCCCCTAGTATGCTGTACAATACCAGTACACCTCGGGTTATTGCGTTCAAATGGAGTAAAACAGTTGATCGCAATAATCTGAGCAGAACCACCACTTAAAACTACTTAAGAAATACACCTGCCACTCCCCAACTGACCTGGGGACCAGCGGGGGCTGGGTGTCCCCGTGGGACATGCGGGTCACCTGTCACACTCAGATGACCTGCACACCACCAACCGCTAAGTTCCCAACTCACCAAATCTTATCACTAACATAAATCACTACACACGCAAGTTCTGGTGAACATTCCCTGAACTCCACAAAACTCACAAAATCACAAGAACACATCGCCAGAAAATCACTATCTCCTAACCTGAAAAAAAAACTCGCTAACTCGCGAATCTTAAACACCTGTCAATATCTCCCTGATAGCGCCTGAGCGGCAAAAGGACGCGTGGGACTGAACAATGTTAAATTAACATCTGCTACCTCAACATTGTTCAACACCGCTGCCATCATTGTAACGGGGGGGGGGAAGGGAAATGATGGAATAATATCGAGTAAGTAGGAAGTGAGTATGAGAAGTAGAAGAGGTAGAAGGGTAGGTAGGTAGAAGTAGGAAAGTAGATAGTAGAAGTAGAAAATAGAAGATAGAAAATAGAAGATGCTGCCACCATCCATTCTAGATCATTTACATACAAGACAAGGAATGGAACTTGTCTGTACCAAAAGATGTTATTACCATGTTTCAACTCTAAACATGTACTCATTAATCTCAATATTCAGAAAAGATGTTATCATTAGGTCATTATTAGTATGTTCCATCTTTATCATGTATTCATTAAAATCATGGAACCAGTAACCGCAGAGACTTTCTTATCTCAACTCCAAAATCTCTAGGGAACAAAGTTAAACACAATTTAAATAATAACTTCACTTATATTTCACATGAAAAAGTATCATCATTTAAGCAATTAAAAATGTTCAAAGCTTAATATTCAAAGTGAGTCATCATCCAAGAATTCGAGAACCCTACAACTCGACTGCCCCTGATCATCACACAACACTTGTAAACACGACTAAGTCACCTTAATGTTCAACTCACCAAGTGTCTTGAGTTTCCGTGGAATAGAGAAAGGGGGGGGGGGGTCTGTAGTTGACAGAGACTGTCCCGCCCCCGCCGGCAGACCGCCTGTCTGGACGGCTGGCCGCTGCTGTCTGTTCTTCTGTCTATGGCTCTGCTTCTGCTGTCCTTCTCCTCTTGATTCGATAGCTCCCCGAGTATATATTGGGAGACCTAGTAGTTAACTCCGCCCACAAGTTAGATAGCCTCCGGCACTTTACCAAGCCACTCCTTAAACGTCGGCATGTTTGAAGGCTACCAGGCTCAATTATAAGATTAGCGGGAGGCCAGGTGAGATTCGCCTGGCTGACCTCAGGTCACTTGGTTGTCATTTAACACTAGAGGTGTGAGATCCAGGCCAGACAAGCTGGCGTCTGTCAAATCCTTGTCTGTGACTCATATATCTCCATGTATGTATTAAATAAAATTAAACCAAACACCTTTACAGTGTTACACCATGTCTACCAGCGTCGACGTTGACCATGTCTACCAGCGTCAACGTTGACCATGTCTACCAGCGTCGACGTTGACCACGTCTACCAGCGTCGACGTTGACCATGTCTACCAGCGTCGACGTTGATCATGTCTACCTGAGTCATGATGATGAACTATGAGCCAAATGTTCATGAGATGCAAGTATATATAACGATGAATAACGTCAAATGTTCGTTGTCATTACTCATCAGTTCTACAACCGTTGCCGTCATTACTCATCAGTTCTACAACCGTTGCCGTCATTACTCATCAGTTCTACAACCGTTGCCGTCATTACTCATCAGTTCTACAACCGTTGCCGTCATTACTCATTAGTTCTACAACCGTTGCCGTCATTACTCATCAGTTCTACAACCGTTGCCGTCATTACTCATCAGTTCTACTACCGTTGCCGTCATTACTCATTATTACATTGCATTTGATCAAAGTCAATTACTGACATATCAAAGTCTACGTAATTAACTAAACATTTGACTCAGGCTGAGGCTGTCTAAATATCTTTAACTTTATTGTATAATTTGTTATCCTTCATAACATATACATCGTATTGATCTGTTGCTTAAATTGTAACCATGTGATCTCTGCTTTACTTAATAATGCATCTCCTAATGTTGGTAAAATGCAGATAAATATTTGTGCAACTAATTTATCTTTGGAAAGAAGCTCTTGAAGGAAAACATTGAGGGCTTGTCCGGGATTTAAAACCTGGGGCCTCCTGCACCTAAAGCACGAATCATACCACTAGACCAACAGACTGCTAGTGATTTGAGTTTAGTTTTGCTATAATATATAGATTCAGGCTCGTTTAAGGCGTAGAACCGGGGACTTGTTGTTAGTAGGCGCACGTCTCACTAGATAAGCATTGCGGGCTATTCATGTCCGTGCCGGGTGGTTTAATTTTTATCAATTAATCAATGTAGATAAGCAATCATAGTCAACAGGCAGGCAGCCAAGAGCTAGACCGTCATATGGGGTAACTGTCAACCTGTTTTCAACAAATGCGCTCTAAGGTGTTGTAAACTTTGTTAGGCATCAATAAGACTTGCCAGGTGTTGTCGTCATGCAGTGAATATGACTGCACATTCTGTATTGATTATTTTCTTGATTAAGGCTTCTATCCCTCAGACTAGTTCTATTCGATCTTGGTTTAATTAGAAGAGTTCTCTAAACGTCATCTTCTTTTGAGGTGAAGAAAAAGATATAAATACCTGTTGAATGAATTATATTTATTATAAAATTACGCAACGTTTCGAACCTACATGGTCCATTCTCAAGTAATAGGAAAGTACAAAGCATATTAGATTTATACTATTAGAGGGTCAGGTGGTCTTGACAAATGGGTCAAGAATAAGGCATAGAGAAGAGAAAATTAAGGCGTTAAAGTTTGATAAAAAAAAGGCGTAAAAGGGGTCCTAATGACATACAAAGATTAATCAGGTGTAGTGGGCGTAGCATGTTGGGCACTATCTTCTATGTTGGCATGGTTGCGTTCCAGTCTTGTTCTTACTCTCATTGTGGGTAGAGTGAATAGTTCCCTAATTTGGGGATTTATCGTGGTTTGTTCTTTTTTAAAGTAGATTGCTTCAAGAATTTGTAATCTTCTTATATCTTGGGTTTTGTCTATTATGCAAGTGTTTTTATTCAACATTTCTCTAGTTATGATGATGTCATGGCTTGTTTCATGTGATTTTGGGAGGTACCGGATTGAAGATGTCAGGTCAAACGCCTCGTCAGCTTGGTGGACGTCATACCTATGTACTTAGATTGATGGTCACATCCTTCGTGGGGGCAGGTGTACATATACCACGGTTGACTGCTGTAAAGGGTTCTCCATCTGTTTCGGGCTATTTTTAATAAGGAGGTCGGTAGTCTTCTTTCTTTTATTGAATATGATTAGGTCTATGTTTTGGTTAGGAGTTCTGCTTTTTTCTCCTTTACGTATTATTTCTTTTATTATTCGTTCTTCTTTTATATGTTCACTGTGCATGGTTGGTTTGTGATATAATTTTATTAGAGGCGTTGTGGTTTCTGTTCTTGGTTCAGGATTGTACCATCGGTCCAGGTGTCGTCATATAGTAGTATTTATTTCTGTATTGCTATATCCATTGTTCACCAACACCAGAGTTATTCTTTCAATTCCGCTACTCACGTTGCTCCATTCGGAGCAGTGGGTAAGGGCTCGACGAATATAAGCTTTGAGAACACTGGCTTTATATCTTTGGGGGCACTCACTCCTACCGTTTAGGCATAATCAAATGTTTGTAGGCTTAGTATATAAGCTGGTGCTTATGGGCTCCCCCTTAGGAGTGTTATTCGGTAATTTTTACATGGGAATCATCGAAGAGAGAGTCTTCTGTAGTAGGCAAAAACCAATAGTATACTTCCGTTCTGTAGATGACATATTCGTCATAGTAAAATATACAGATAAACTAACCGACCTAAAAAGCCATCGAGAGAGTCAGTATTTCGTTTCACATATGAAAATAGTGAAAAAAACAGTCTACTACTTCTGTATGTACTAATAACAAAAATAAGAGCCCCAAAGAAAGAGGTGGTTTGATAGAATACTATGCCCAAGATTACCATCATAGCGCCGTCGGGATGGTGGAGTAAATAGCTTCGGCTACCATCATCTTTTGAACGGTCATGATGGTCGAGTGGTTAAGGTGTCCTGTACACCAGTTGCATAGTGTTCCTGGCAGTATGGGTTCAAGTCACTTCTGGGGTGAGAGTTTGCAGTTGCCTGGGGACCATACGATAAGAGAGAGAGAGAGAGAGAGAGAGAGAGAGAGAGAGAGAGAGAGAGACGTGCTAAACACCTCAAATGAAGCTGAATATTTTCTGAAAGACCTATAAGGATGTAAAAGAAGGCGTCTTCAGAGACATAGAGGACAGTCCAAGCTCAAACATCACAAGGCATAGGAAATTAATACTCTGAGCACTATTCAAACTGCCGAATTTGGCGAAGAACAATTCCATCAGGGCAACTCTACCTTACAAGCTCCAACGATTGTGTACAGTCGAACTTTTGTGGGTGTGTGAATAGTTGTGTAATGACAGGCTAATCCTGGGGATGGTCATATGTGATTCTTGGTGGGAGTTTAGGTTGTTTGTGTGAGGTATGGACCGGTTTGGGTCTATACCTTGGACTAACCGGTCCAAAGTAAAACCGGTTAAAACGGACTAAACACCCATTTTTGTACTGCCTGGAAATCGAGCTCGGGATCCTCAATTACAAGTCGAGAACATAGTCACTGTGCTATCGAAACAAAAAGGTTATCGGGCCTGTCCGGGAGTTGAACCCGGGCCTCTCGCATCCTAAGCGAGAATCATACCACTAGACTAACAGGCCTATGTATATAATTATATTAAATCATGTATTTCCTCCAAAAAAGGGTCAATGACGCTCCAGAAAACATTTAAGCGAGGCATTATTTCCTTTTGTCTGGCCATGTTTGCCTCACCGTACCTCCAAGGAGGGACAGATCACTTACATTCTCGGTCATTAGGGCGATAAATGAATACCCAAAGGGGATATCCTAGTTCGCCTGCCTCCTCGAGCAAAACACACTCCTCGCAGAAATGGTAAGAACAACACATCGGAAATGTACAAAATCAGAGCACAAATCTCCAAGAAAATTGAAGAGGGAAATACCTCAACTTCTACTCGAGTCCTCACCAGTGACGATAAAATTACTGCTAGAAACTCTGCCAGAGCACGAGCCCAGCAAGGCAAGCACCCACCCAAAGCCCCATGAGACGACAACATCGCACCGCCACCAGCCGGGACCAGTTCACACCCATTAACTGTTGGTGAATCTGAGGTCTACAAAGCAGCTTTGTCTTTTCCACTTGGGTCAGCTGGCGGCTTTACAGGATTAAAACCTCAACCCATAAAGCAAATGTTAAATCCCATGGTTGTTGATGCTGCAGAAGATCTTTTGGAACTCACAAGGTTCATCAATGCATGCCTGGCTGGTAGTAAACCTGAGGTCATCAGGCCTCTCTTTTTTGGTGCCTCCCTATGTGCTCTCAACAAGAAAGATGAGGGAATCAGGCCATTCCCAATTGGCAACACTCTCCGACGCCTGGTTGCCAAGGCTGCCACATAGGTTGTCAGCCAGCAAGCGGCTGAAATGCTGAAACCAATTCAGCTAGGATTTGTTATCCCCCAAGACTGTGAAGCGGCTGCTCATGCAACACGAGCGTACATCACCAACATTTCTGTCTAAAAGGCCTTGCTCAACTGAACTTTAAAATTCCTTTAACATAGTCAGAAGAGATGCATTGCTCTGTGTTGCATATCGCCACTTCCGGCCCCTCTACCCGTTCATTCCGTCTTGCTACAGTATGGAATCAAAATTGCTCTTGGTGATCACAAAATCAGACCACGAAAAGGTATTCATAAAGGTGATCCTCTAGCTCCTGTTTTTTTCTGCTTAGTCTTAAAAGAAGTCACAGGAAGCTTGTCAAGTGAGTTCAACATCTGGGTTTTAGATGATGGCACTATAGCTGGTCCCCTAGACCACCTCTTGGAAGACATCAGAAAGTGTGAGGGTTACTAAACCCTCCCAAGTGTGAAGTAGTCTCTTCCAACCCAGACATAACAGCCACCATAAGATCCGTTCTGCCATAAACCAATGTCATTAGGGCTGTGACCAGCACTCTCCTTGGAGCCCCCCGTTGAGACTAATGCCATTGAGGAGATCCTGGACAAGAAAATCACAAATCTCAAGAGAATGGAAGACAGGATAGGGGACATCGATGCCATGATGCTTTTTATTTCCTAACTAAATGCCTATCACTTCCGAAGCTAACCAACTTTCTGAGTTGAGCCCCATCTTACAACAGCCCCAAGCGCGAAGAGTATGACTTCTTACTAAGACCATGCTAGAAAATGTTGTCAACCTTTCCTTCAATGTCTGTCAGTGGAAACAAGCCACTCTTCCTGTCATGCTCGGCCGCCTTAGTGCCCGCACTGCCACCCAAATTGCTGTCACGGCCTTCCTGCCTTCCTCCTCAGCATCGGATGACCTGGTCAAAATATTTCTACCTGACGACCTGGGATGACTCAGCAGGGATACATAAGCCCCACTACAGGGAATGCAACACAAAGTGGAGTACCAAGGCAAACATTGCACACAGACCAACCATGTTGAAAGCCAAGAAACAATCCAGAAGGGATTGCCCCATTGTAGACAAAGAAGCCACAGCTTTGCTGAACGCAACAACAACCTTCAGTGGTCATGCACGCCTCACAGCTGTGCAGGCCCCCCCCCATGCAGGAGGTCCCTTTTGGCAGATCCGCAGCAGCTCCGTATTGCAGTTGCTCTCCGCTTTGCGGTCCATATCCACACTGTTCATTGGTGTATTTGTGGCGAGGCAGATGCAGACGAATACTGATGGCATGGCCTGCACTGTGAAAAATCAGGCGGTTGTCACTTATGACACCACGAAGTCAATGACATCATTAAGAAGAGCCCTGCCTCTGCCCAGTGTCCATCAGAGAGAATGTCCTGCAATCTATTCAACCGTAACACTCTTAGCTTTACTGATTGACCAGATTGAATCACATTGCTCCCTTGGAACATGGCAGACAATTGGTGTGGAACTATACTTTCGTATCCACCCTGGCAGACACATACATCAACCTCTCTGTTGGCTAAGCAGGAACTGCGGCGACTCACAGACAAAGAGACAAGTCAACCACGTACAAGGGAAATAGATCACCAGTACAACTTCGTTCCAATAGGATCCGAGACCCATGGTCCATAGGAAGAGAGTACAAGGAGATTTCTTAAGGATCTTGGTGCCAGGCTCATTGAAGCTACAAGAGATTCTAGAATGGCAAAGAATGAGGTGATTCGATAAAACACTATGTCCAAGATCACCATCAGAGCACGGTCGGGATAGTGGGGTAAACAGCTTCGACAACCATCTTCTTTTGATCTTTTGAACGGTCGTGATGGTGTAGTGGTTAAGGTGTCAGTACACAAGTTGCAAAGTGCTCCTGGCAGTAAGGGTTTGAGTCACTTCTAGAGTGTGAGTTTTCGGTTTTATATATATATTTGCCTAATAAGCCAAGTTTTCCAGAATTTTAATATTTTTCTAATTTTTTTATGAAATGATCACAAATCTATTCATTTAATTTTGTATGAGCTAATTTTTATTAATTTGAGTTAAAACTAACGTAGATATATGACCGAACCTAACAACCCTACTTAACCTAACCTAACCTAACTAACATAACTAAATCAATAAATTATGTTCATAATATAATATAATAATAATACTTAAAATAAACCTATAGGAAACAAATTATCTATATAAATAAAAATGGATATGTTCGTATGTTCAAAATCGCTAATCTCCGAAAGTTCTTCACCGATTGCTTTGAAATATTCACACAACATTCCATTCGCATCTGGCCAGGTTTTTATATACATACTATATAGATGTCACGTCTGAAATGGTAAAAAAACATGCTTTTTCTGAAAAACTGTTTTCTTCATGTGCCTTTCATGTGAGGGAAATCTTCGAAACCTCTTTACTGATTACTTTGAAATTTTGACACAACGTTCCATTCGAAAAAGGCGCATCTTTTTACATATCTATTATATACATGCCTCACCTGCAACAAGAAAAAACATGCTTTATTTTTTAAACAGCGCCATCTGTTGGACGTAAGAGCAACACACGCTGTAATCTCCGAAAATTCTTCACTGATTGCTTTGAAATTTTGACACACCGATGCATTCGAATAAGCACATCTTTTTATATACCTACTATTTAGATGCCACCCATGTGACAGGTAAAAATATGCATTTTTGAAAAACAGCGCCATCTGTTGCACATAATAGCAACATGCACGCTATACTGAATATGTCACGAATTCCATTTCACTGTTTCCGATTGCATTGATAAATTTAACTTCCATAGATTTCGATTTATTTTAATTTTTATTGAATTATTTTGTGTGACATTGTGTTGGCAATGAGCAGTGTTGTTTACCATACCTTTCATTTCATAAGTATAAGTATAGATGCCACACCTGTGACAGGTAAAACTATGCTTTTCTTGAAAAACAGTGCCATATTTTGCATGTAAGAGCAACACACATGCTATACTAAATATGTTACAATTCCATTTCAATTTTTCTGATTGCATTGATAAATTGAATTTTCATAGATTTTGATTTATTTTTATT
>WNGS01002343.1:33669-47906 GCA_020271785.1 Procambarus virginalis
TATCCCGTTTTCTACTGATGGAAAATTCCACTACAAGCTACATTTTCTATGGGTTAACTTGTGTATACAACGGCAGCAGCAATATTATCTACCTGTTAAATTGATATTAGTAAATGGTGTCAGATTTTCCAACATAATTCCCCGGGGGGCTGCTCACGGGTCGAAGTCCTATTTAGAACAGACGAACTCCGATACTCCTCCTTCAAATTATTAGATTACTTTGATGTTAGTGGTTAGTAATCACGCATTTGTGCGTCTGTTCGTACAGGACGTATGTCCCGTACTCGAGTTGCAGGGGTTAGAAGTCTAATGCGATTTCATTTCCCTGTTAACTCTTGAAAGGCTAAAATTATAGCCTAATTACACATTATTTGACCCAGAAGACTGAATGTGATCAAGTACTACAGTCAAGTATGATTCAGGGATTGCAGTGAGATCAGTGACTTTAGATATAACTTGAAGCTTGTTCAGGTAACTGATCACTGATATATATACACTGAGGCCCATGGAATACATCTTGATTAAATAATAAATGTATCAAAATCAGTCGTCAGATTTATTGGGGTTTAATTTAGTTAATTAATTCAGAGGATTGAATAGCCCATCATTAAAGTCAAGTATGGTTCTGAGACTGCAATGGGTTCAGTGACATTGGTCGCAGTGACTTGTAGCTGTTAGGCTACTGTTCACTGATTTGCCACTGAGGCCTCATGAACTCACCCTCAGCTTTAAATGATGATATTAACATCAACCTCTGTTGCTATAGTCAGCTGTAATCATCTTAGTATAATGCTACTGGAGAGATCTAATCTGCTGACAAATTTAGATTTGTACTGGTATTGTTTATCTGCAGACATAGGTCTCGTCAGGCTTAATACTGGGCCTGAGAGTAATTTGCCTCCTGCAGAATTTAACATGGTTATGCCCTGATATTTAGTATGGCTACCGATGAATAGATGGTAGTAGTCTGTCCTTACAAGGATACCGAAATCGATGAGGTGATCAGACTTAATATTATCTGCCAATTTTATTCCTCTATTTCACAGGAATTTGGCTGTTGCTCTTAGACCTTGAACTTGTAGGTCTACTGGTATTTTGTCCACCACAATGGCTTGTACTTGACAGGCGTACCTGCCTAAACGTACAGATGGTTTTACCACCTGGTAGACTTGAGGTCCTTCATTTATTAGAAACCCTGAGATGTTGATTGTCGTCTGGGCTACAGGCTTTAATTGTAGTTCATCTGCCAACCTTTTAGTGACATATGTTCTCTGGGATCCTTGGTCAAAAAACCCTCGGGTATGGACCTTGGCCCTGTTATTCTGGATGTTAATTTGGCCAGTAGGCAATGTTGTATTACCTTTAGACTTTGCCGATTGGACACTCTTTGTTTGTTGCACCTTGCAGTACTGTACTGTGGTGGGAATGCTGTCTTCCACCTTGGGGTTTGCAGACGTTGTTTTGGTGTCTCTGCACAATGCTGCATGGTGCTAACTTTTGTTACACCTATTACAGGTGTGTAATTGGGTCTCACAGTCGTTGATGTTATGTTTCCTGAGGCACCTCGTGCAATGTTGCAAATCTTTGAGTCGCTCAACACGGGCGTCACTATCAGGAAAAATAGGGCAGTGGTATATTGAATGTTTCTCATGGCAGAACAAACATGTTCCATAGCTTTCAGTTACACACAGGGGAGGGGAGTCGGCCGGAACCGGGGGAGCCGGTCGGCCGAGCGGACAGCACGCGGGACTTGTGATCCTGTGGTCCCGGGTTCGATCCCGGGCGCCGTAGAGAAACAATGGGCAAAAAGTTTCTTTCACCCTATGCCCCTGTTACCTAGCAGTAAATAGGTACCTAGGTGTTAGTCAGCTGTCACGGGCTGCTTCCTGGGGGTGGAGGCCTGGTCCAGGACCGGGCCGCGGGACACTAAAGCCCCGAAATCATCTCAAGATAACCCTTTGGTGGCACGTTCTTTGGTGACACAGTAACTATAGGCTTGGTGGGTCCCACTGCATACACGCCCACACTGCCACTGTTCCACTTTGGTGTTGAATTATAGTGTTTCGATTGATTTGGAGTACCTTTGGTACTCTGTGGTTTACTATTATTGGTTCCTGAGGGTTTACTTGGTGGTTTTAATTTGTCATGTGTCCGTACTTGATGAACTACTGACCTTAAACCCTCAGATATTTCATTCATAGACAAGATACTTTTATTGTAATGAGCACTCATTTGTCTCAATATGTCCCTAAGTATTTTCTCCTGGACAATTATTTTCAAGACCCACTCAGCCCCGTTAGTATCGGCTGTCAGGCTAAGGGCTTTGATCATTGATTCTACCTCCAGCTTGAAGACTTGGAGTGAATCAGCTGAAGCCTCCGGTGGGGGTAAATGCAACAGCTCATGAACTAAATGTGATGTTCTTACTTCTGGATCAGCATAATTATCTTTGAGGAGTTGTACTGCCAGATCATAGCCGTCATTAGTTAATCTTAGATGGGATACTACTGTTTTAGCCTCACCTGATAATTGGCCTTGAAGATAAGAGAATTTACTACTCTTTGGTAAAGATTGTTTTGAGTCCACAAGGTCAACGAATTTGTTCCAAAATTCGTTCCAATCTTCCTCGTCTTTTCCTGAGAAAGTGGGTAAATTAATTGGAGGGAGTCGAGCTTCTGCTTGACTCGTATTAGATGAAACTGTTGTTGTTGTTGTTGTTGCCTTGTTCTGGGCAATTAATTTGACGTAAGGCTGTAACGTGGCCTGAGTGTGATCTTCATAACTCGCTAGATCAACCATAATATCGTCTATTTCTGTTTCTGATAAATTGGTGTTGACAAGTTCAGCCACATATGTTGCTATTTGACATTTGATTTGCTCAAATTTACCATTTCTTGATCTGTCTTGTTAAGTGGCCTTTAAGACCTGCAAGGGTTCTTCTCATTCTCCCTGCATTATCCATACTGGCTAGTTGGTTAAGCCTTATGGGGCTTGTACTTATGGTAGCTTAGGGTCAAAATTCTGCACTCACTAGGTGATAATCCTACCTCTACTTGAGGTTAGCACTTAAATTAATACACATTATATATATAGAATCATACACACTAATGATTTGAGTGATAAACCAGTGTCACTGGAAGTACCTTTAGGTTAGCTCCTCAAAATCACCCTAGGATGATATAGGCACTAATTAATCACTCAAAGGTGTAATGATCATTGGTAAATTATTATATATACACAACTCAACTCGAGCTGGTAACAATTACACCCAAAATAGGGTCTGCAGCATTCATTAATGGTGCTAGGTTGTTCAATATAGTACAACTAGACTACGGTAATAATGGGACTACGATGAACAATAAATAGTTCAACTAGTCAATGGTAATATCCTACCCTGTTGTGGGTTGGCAATTAGTAAATATTGTATTGTAAACACTAGTGCAATATATTAAATAATTCTCTATTTTGGAGAAAAAATATACGCAATAATTGATGAAACCTCTATGCCTCTATGAAACTTCTAATATTATCTAGAGGTATTAAATATTATTAGTGACCTCGCAAAATTAACTCCACAAAATTCGTGGATAATCTTTCTCGAAATTAACACCATAAAATCCGTGAACAATCTAGGGAGGACACAGCCACTAATTTGGCTGGCTTTTACATAAGCGCTGTCATCTCACGGAAATAACACACCACCAAATCGGTGGGTGACCATGAAACCGCTGAATAAGGCTGAACTGGGCTGAGGGGTTCCTGAGCTCGCTCGAGGGAGGCTACGCCGCCGGTCTTTGACTGGCTAAGTATTGTTATTGTATAAATCACACTGCACTAGTATATTTAATGGTTAACTGGTTCATCCCATACAAAGATGACCAAATAATCTGTCACCCGGCTCGAAGATGACCAAATAATGTGGGAACCGACCTGTGAGATTTATATTTATTTAATTTATATGAATTTATATAGAATTTATATTTACGTTAATTTATATATTTCAATAGCAATTTGTATGATGTTAAGTGGACTGTATTTCTGCAATAATCTCACAAATCGATCCATACACATTGTAGGGTATTTATATTAAATTTATATATATGCAGCCAATCAAACTACAGTATTAAACTACATATATTGGTATACATTGAGGAGGTTCCTTATCTTATTATACAGCAGGCTTAAGTCCACCAGGTATAACTAGGATGTAGACACCAAATTATCCTCATTTGAGGCTACGGCTACCGTCACCTAGTAACTGATGTATCAAGTCTTGCTTCCTCTTCTTGTTCCTGTCAAAGGGCGCTAGCTTTAAAGCCAGAATCCTAATATATGACAGCTGTATCAGAGAAAACACTGTATATTAGATAATAAGGACCAAGGCTTAATTACCTTTGTTTTTGAGTCTATCATTTGTGTTCTCACCAGTTTGCCCAATATCTATCTAACATTAATGGTCAAAAATGATTAGATAAACGGGTTTCGGAAAAACACTTCCCTTGTGGTTGATGACAGTGTGTTGATGCTGGCAGAACACTATTCTGATCGCCATAACAATTTGTCCAAGAGAAATTAATGGAACTGAATTTGCTCCACGACTCTGTGGTCTAACAAACAATGGCTGACCACTCCCTACTCACGCTCGTGGTCTACTTTGTCCAGATATCAGTAACTGATAGAAGGGGTCACATTTACTCTATTTTGATACTGATAATTAAGTTAATTCAAATGAAATGTTTTTATGATGGTAGAAAGTCCAAAGACTAATGTATTTAAGAATAATTCCCAACAAATAGCTGGTGAAATTATAATAGTATGTGGCAATGATATCCCGTTTTCTATTGACGGAAAATTCTACTACAAGCTACATTTTCTGTGGGTTAACTTGTGTATACAAAGCAGCAGCAATATTATCTGCCTGTTGAATTGATATTAGTAAATGGTGTCGGATTTTCCGACTCTTACAAATAAAAGGGTTTTCACTTGTATGGGTTCGTAAATGTTTTATCAGGTTCCATCTGTACCTGAAATTTTTCTTACACACACCACACTTAAAAGATATTTTGCTGGTATGTGTTCTCAAATGTTGGACATGTAAAAGGGTTTTCCCTCATTTAAATTTTTAAATTTTGCCCCGAGGGGCGAGATTATTGGCCAGCGCCACTCATCTTGTGAGTGGACACACCGCCATAGCAGCATGTACAACACTCCCCAATAGGAAGAAAACCCGCTGGGTTGTTTATCCTGTCACTTGTACCCAGACACAGCTGGGAATTGCTTAACTGTCTTAAGTAAACAGCTCCTCAAACAAGAAGATTAACATCTATCAACCCTTAAAAGCTTACGTTATCTTCCGGGTGCAAAATGGGGAAACCTTTTAAGAACAGTAACAATATTTGAAAAATAGTGTTTTCCTAACTCAAACAATGTGGGTTTATTATTCTACACATACTTCTGATTTTCCTCAGGTGTTCACATTCACGTAGATAGTGATCAAGGCGGTCTCCATCACTCTCACCACAGATTCTGTAACTTCGCTGGTCAACTGTTGTTTCCATTCCATATCTCCATGGATATTTGTATCTAAGACGGATTCTCGTTATTACTGATTCTCTCCTTCGTCCTCCTCCTCTTCGGTCATAATGATTGGGATTGCCAGCTGCAACCATGTTGTACCATCGTACAGATTCACTGGTTTGTGCTTCTATGCTCCTTTCCCCAGTTACCTTGTCACGGTGATGTTGCCTCACAATACCTCTAATTTGTAGTAAAGTCTTGGGTATGAAGTATTCAATATGGTCTCCTTCAGCGCCGTCAGCAGCCAGCACATCTGCTCGTTCATTCCCACATATCCCAACATGGGAGGGGATCCACAGAAACTTGATGACTCTTCCCTGATTGGTAAGTACTCTCACAGCTCTCTTAATTTCAGCGACTATTGCAAGATTTTCTGCCCGATGTTTACTTAGGCTTTGCAGTGCTGCTTTTGAATCGGTGCAAATCACTGCACCATTAGTGTTCCGTTCAAGAAACCTTAGCGCCATAACAATGGCAGTTAGCTCTGCTTGCGTTGAAGGGCATAGTTCTCAATACGTGCTTTTTCTTCATTTTTGCGTTGGAAAGTATTATCCTTGATTACCGTGTATGCTGCAACAGCCCTGCCATTGACAGGATTAGATGACCCGTCAGTGTAGATTTGATCTAGTTCATCTCCGGCTTCTTTATAAATTTCCTCGAGATACTTGTGCCTCATTTCTTGTGGTAACATGTTGGATTTTTTCATTGCCATTTCATTGATGATGATCTTGCATGAGTCATCCTCCCAGGGAGGTAACCTCTCTACAGGCAGGAGCTCACGGGCTTGCTCAAGCAGGTGAAGCTCTTCGAGGTAGCAGACTGATCTGTGATGCCATTTTTTGCTTCTCCTGTTTCCCCCTGAAAGTAGCTCAGAGCTCAGTTTTTTTTAGCAATATCATTGTAATGGGGGATCTCTGGCTATCCTAATTGCAAGCTTAGCATTCAGCTCCTGAATTCGGCTTTTAACACTGGGAAGGGACAACTCCTCTCGTAGATTGGACGTTTTGGCAGTTCTTGGAACTCCAAGAATGATTGTCATGGCTTCATTTTGAATGCTTTCAAGCCTTTTCATATCGCTTTGGGAGTAGGTGCACAGATCTGGTGCGGCATAGTCTATGACGGAGCGCACATAGGCTGTGTACATCATTTTAAGCACGCCAATAGAGGCTCCATGTCCATTCCAGGTCGTAGCTTTCAGTGCCCGGAGTCGACTTTTGCATGTTCCTATGAGTTGATTGAGCTCCTCTTTCTTCCCCTTGTTAGAGCCGACAGTGACGCCAAGATACCGATAGTGGTCAACCCATTCAAGTGTTACACCATTAATTTGCAGTTCTTCATTTGCTCTCCGCTTGTGACGGGAGTATGCCTTCGTCTTGTTTTTGGAGAGAGTGAAACCGAGCTCAATACATTTCCTTCCAAGGAGTTCAATGGACTGTTCAATTTTTCCCAAGGTGGGAGCTTGTATTAGGACATCATCTGCATATCCCACTTGTTGTGTTCCTTCCGGAAAATCAATATTTTCAATGGCGTTCATAAGTACATTGAATAGTGTAGGTGTAGGACTTAAGACTCCGCCTTGGGGGGTCCCGAGTTCCATATTCATTGTTCTGGAGACTGCTCCATTTAAGCAAACCTTGGCTTTCCTTCCTGTGAGGTAGTCTTCAACCCAGTTCATGAGTCTCCCCGTGACACCCATGCATGCAAGCTCGTCTAGGATCGCAATCCCCTGTGCTTTGTCGAAGGCTCCGTTGATGTGAACAAATACAGAGTACCTAGCCGTGTCATTAGCCAAGTAATTAACTATACAATTTGCTGTGCTCCGTCCTTTAACAAATCCATTGACCCCCCCCCTAACCTGCCTATTTTGTGCAACAGTCGGTTTAGGATGATCCTTTCAAGCATCTTGCAAGTGCATGACACGAGACTGATAGGTCTGTAATTACCAGGGTCATTTGGCTTCGGTATGGGAGCAATTATTGCGTGTTTCCATTGTGTGGGCAACACTCCACTTAGGAATGACTTGTTAAACAGGTGGAGTAGTGACCACTGGGCACTGATTACCACCGTTAACATGAGCAAGAGAAGGAAAGAGACAAATAAAAGAAAAAGGTTATCACTCGGACCAGATATGAGGCCGCACTTCATAGACAGGATGAGTGACTGGTTCACAGAATACCAAATCCCAGAAGACATTGACACATTTGTTGATGATCTTAATCACCAAATTGAGAGCTGTCTAAGAGTTCCGCGCCGTACGCCTGGGCGAAGTAACCCTCAGAGGAAGAAAATAAAATGGTATGAGAATGATTACATAAAGATGCTTAACGCAAATGTACGAGACATGAGTAGAGAGTACCGGAGTAACCAAGAGTTGTTTAAAACTGTGTGTCAAGTAGCCAGGGAAGAGAAGATTAAAGAGCGGGAAAGACAATGGCTTGAGTTCACTAACTCTATTGGACGGGAAACATCTGCAAGACAAGTGTGGGCAAAAATTCAGATAGCTAAGGGGGGCAGAGCACGGCCTGCGGCTCACAAAGACCCCCAGGGTAAGGCTGAAGAACTAATTCACAAGTGGAGTGACGCAGCATCCTCCTCCTCCCTCCCTGCAGAAATCAGCAGGGACATTTCATCATGTCGCTCCTGCGACATGATGACAGAAGAATTAGATAACAAGAGCACTGTATAGTGAAGACGAATATGGGGAACCAATCACAGCCCAAGAAGTAAGGGGCGCTATGAAAAAGGGTAAAAGTACAGCACCTGGTGAAGATGGCGTCACCTACGACATACTCAATGCACTGTGTGAAGTGTCTGGTTTTTCCTCATGTGTATTCTGAATTTATGGTCAGGTTGTCTCTGTGCCTGAATTTTTTCCGCACTCATTGCACGTAAAAGGTTTATTGCTTGTATGTGTCTTCAAATGTCGGATTAGACAGCTTTTCTGGCAGAATTTTTTATCACACTCAAAGATTAATGATTACGTACTAAGATTAAGTATTTAGAAGATTTTTCGTCTGAATGTATTCTCAAATGGTCGACCAAACTGCCATTCAGACTAAACTTTTTATCACACTCATTAAATGCAAAAAGGTTTTTCGCCTGTACGTGTCTTCAAATGTCGGGTCAGATCGCTTTTATTTCTGAATTTTTTTTCACACTCATCACATGTAAAATGTTTTGTGTTTTCAAATGTTGGGTTAAGTTGCATCTTTGACTGATTTTTTCTACATACATCTCATTGTATGAGAGTTTTTACCCATGTGTATTCTCCAATATAGAGTCAGATAGGCTTTGCGAATGAAGATTTTCCCACACTCAGCAGTGTATTTTTCGCCTGTAAACATCAATAAATTTTCTATCAGGTGGCTTCTCTGACTAATTTTTCTGACACTTATTGCCGTAAAAGGTTTTTCATCGGTGTCGGTTCAAATGGTAGATCACGGAACACTACACCCGCAAGCACAACTAGGTGATTACAACTAGGTGAACTAGGTGAGTGGATATGGATGTGAAACACACACATGGCGCAGTGGATAGCTGTCCTCATGGCGCAGTGGATAGCTGTCCTCATGGCGCAGTGGATAGCCGTCCTCATGGTGCAGTGGATAGCTGTCCTCATGGCACAGTGGATAGCTGTCCTCATGGCGCAGTGTATAGCCATCCTCATGGCGCAGTGGATAGCTGTCCTCATGGTGCAGTGGATAGCCGTCCTCATGGTGCAGTGGATAGCCGTCCTCATGGTGTAGTGGATAGCTGTCCTCATGGTGCAGTGGATAGCCGTCCTCATGGTGCAGTGGATAGCAGTCCTCATGGTGCAGTGGATAGCTGTCCTCATGGTGCAGTGGATAGCCGTCCTCATGGTGCAGTGGATAGCTGTCCTCATGGTGCAGTGGATAGCTGTCCTCATGGTGCAGTGGATTGCCGTCCTCATGGTGCAGTGGATAGCCGTCCTCATGGTGCAGTGGATTGCCGTCCTCATGGTGCAGTGGATAGCTGTCCTCATGGTGCAGTGGATAGCCGTCCTCATGGTGCAGTGGATAGCTGTCCTCATGGTGCAGTGGATAGCTGTCCTCATGGTGCAGTGGATAGCCGTCCTCATGGTGCAGTGGATAGCTGTCCTCATGGTGCAGTGGATAGCCGTCCTCATGGTGCAGTGGATAGCTGTCCTCATGGTGCAGTGGATAGCTGTCCTCATGGTGCAGTGGATAGCCGTCCTCATGGTGCAGTGGATAGCTGTCCTCATGGTGCAGTGGATAGCCGTCCTCATGGTGCAGTGGATAGCTGTCCTCATGGTGCAGTGGATAGCTGTCCTCATGGCACAGTGGATAGCCGTCCTCATGGTGCAGTGGATAGCCGTCCTCATGGCGCAGTGGATAGCTGTCCTCATGGTGCAGTGGATAGCTGTCCTCATGGTGCAGTGGATAGCCGTCCTCATGGTGCAGTGGATAGCTGTCCTCATGGTGCAGTGGATAGCCGTCCTCATGGTGCAGTGGATAGCTGTCCTCATGGCACAGTGGATAGCTGTCCTCATGGTGCAGTGGATAGCCGTCCTCATGGTGCAGAGGATAGCTGTCCTCATGGTGCAGTGGATAGCCGTCCTCATGGTGCAGTGGATAGCTGTCCTCATGGCACAGTGGATAGCTGTCCTCATGGCACAGTGGATAGCCATCCTCATGGTACAGTGGATAGCCGTCCTCATGGCACAGTTTATAGCCGTCCTCATGGCACAGTGGATAGCTGTCCTCATGGTGCAGTGGATATCTGTCCTCATGGCGTACTGGATAGCCGTCCTCATGGCGCAGTGGATAGCTGTCCTCATGGCGCAGTCGATAGCTGTCCTCATGGCATAGTGGATAGCGCGCTGGACTTCTAATCCAGAGGTCGCGGGTTTGAATCCCAGTGGGGATTGTTGTTTAGTTGAACGTCGCTTTCACTCTGTAAATGACTCGAAAAAGTTTATTAATAGGAATACTTCCAGTGAGTGTTTATAAAATTATTAAATTTACACTCCTTGATCGTGGATTGAATTCCTGCTACTGGTCAGAAGCGCTTAGGCTACATTTCTTTTTGGTGCCTAGCGGCAGAGTGAACAGCGCTCTGGGGTCGTGATTCTAAGGGTCCGAGTTCGATCCTCTGAAGAGGCAGAAACAAATGGGCTGAGTTTCTTTCACCCTGATGCCCCTTTTGACCTAGCAGTAAATAGGTACCTGAGATTTAGGCAGCTGTCACGGGCTGCTTCCTGGGGATGTGTGAGTGTGTTAGAGAGAATTATATGTAGTATCTATAATAGTGAAAATATAAACTGGGTAGACAGGCGGGGTCCAAGAGCTAATAGCTCGCTTATGCAGACTGTGACGGTAACGTGTTGGAAATGGTGGTCGGCAGTCTTCCCAAATAGCAAATGTCAAGGCTGGGCCACATACATGTAAATTATAAAAAAAAGGAAAAAAAAAGAGTGACTGCTTGTCTGATAATCTATGGTAAGGTAAGGTAAGACACGAAAACAAAATATAAATAAGGCACTTTAATTAATCTAGAAAACAAAGTAAAAATAAAGACAATTTCTTGGCATTTATAATAATGTAAAAGTAAAACACGTAAAAATATATATATAACAAATTGAAAAGGGGGGAACTGGTTACGTTAACAAAGATAAATGGTGTTGGGAATATATGCGCAAGCTATCAACCTCTAATTGGTCACACAAGGTGAGTCAAGTAGGTGTTCACAGCTAGAGCACTGGATATATTCTGAGGATGGAGCAGCTTGCTGGCGTCGTCGTTGCTTCAGCGAGGAACTTGGTTGGAGAAGGGCTGTAGTGGCGTGTTTCTGCACGGCCAATGAGAATGCAGGACGGCTGCAACTCGGTACTTAGGCAGTTGAAGGGTTCGGCACGTCCACCTGGTGTGCAGCAGGTGCTGGAGTGGGGGGGAGGAGGGAGTTGTAGGTGCGTGTGGCTGTCTTGATATATACGTTTAAGCCACTATAAAACGTATCTTGAATCTTGTAGAGAACGGGATGAAGGAAGGAATAGCAGGCTAAATCTCTGGGAAGAGATTATCATCACAAGACACATATAGTAAATACACACACACACACACACACACACACACACTAATGGAATGCATTAGGAAGTGATGTGGTGGAGGCTAACTAATACACAGTTTCAAGTGTAGACATGATAGAGCCCAATAGGCTCAGGAATCTGTACAGCTGTTGATTGACGGATGAGAGGCAGGACCAAAAAAACAGAGCTCAACCCCCGCAAACACAACTAGGTGGTGACAAAGATTAAGCAAGAAAGAGAGGGCTGGGCGGACTGCATTTTCTTGGATTGTCGAAAAGCCTTTGACACAGTACCTCATAAGAGGCTGGTACATAAGCTGGAGAGTCAGGCAGGTGTAGCTGGTAAGGTGCTCCAGTGGATAAGGGAGTAACTAAGCAATAGGAAGCAGAGAGTTACAGTGAGGGATGAGACCTCCGATTGGCGTGAAGTCACTAGTGGAGTCCCACATGGCTCTGTACTCGGTCCTATCTTGTTTCTGATATATGTAAATGATCTCCCGGAGGGTATAGATTCATTTCTCTCAATGTTTGCAGACGATGCCAAAATTATGAGAAGGATTAAGACAGAAGAGGACTGTTTGAGGCTTCAAGAAGACCTAGACAAGCTGAAGGAATGGTCGAACAAACGGTTGTTAGAGTTTAACCCAACCAAATGTAATGTAATGAATATAAGTGTAGGGAGCAGGAGGCGAGATACAAGGTATCATCTGGGAGAGGAAATTCTTCAAGAGTCAGAGTAAGAAAAAGACTTGGGGGGTTGATATCATGCCAGACCTGTCTCCTGCAGCCCATATCAAGAGGATAACATCAGCGGCATATGCCAGGCTGGCCAACATACGAACTGCATTCAAAAACTTGTGTAAAGAGTCATTCAGAACTTTGTATACCACATATGTCAGGCCAATCCTGGAGTATGCACCCGCAGCATGGAGTCCATATCTAGTCAAGGAAAAGACTAAACTGGAAAAGGTTGAAAGGTTTGCCACCAGATTAGTACCCGAGCTGAGAGGTATGGGCTACGAGGAGAGACTTCGGGAATTCAACCTCACTTCGTTGGAAGAAAGAAGAGTTAGGGGGGACATGATCACCACATTCAAGATTCTGAATGGATTTAATAGGGTAGATAAAGACAGGCTATTTAACACAAGGGGCACACGCACAAGGGGACACAGGTGGAAACTGAGTGCCCAAATGAGCCACAGAGATATTAGAAAGAAATTTTTTAGTGTCAGAGTGGTTGACAAATGGAATGCATTAGGAAGTGTTGTGGTGGACGCTGACTCCATACACAGTTTCAAGTGTAGATATGATAGAGCCCAATAGGCTCAGGAATCTGTTCACCTGTTGATTGACGGTTGAGAGGCGGGAACAAAGATCCAGAGCTCAACCCCCGCAAACACAACTAGGTGAGTAAAACTAGATGAGTACACACACGCACACACACACATACACACACACACACACACACACACACACACACACACACACACACACAGAGTCTGGGGTCAGCTTTGATCGTGAGCAGACGTGTAGGGTTGGCGGTCCGCATATATCGAGGGGTCAAGGGTCAAGGGATGCATTTCCGATGGTTCCTTTCATATAAAAGGGGTGACGCCGAGGAAAATAAGACACGCGTCCCTACCAAAAACCATCGGGACAGTGTAAATTGAACAGTGACATTGTAATGCAGCACATTGATCACATCTCGTGGTGAATTATCTTATTGAATTTAGACAAGATAGCTAGTGAAGATCGACTTCTTGAGGTTGATACCTGGTTGAGGCAGCATCAGTCGCATCAGCCGGGACCCACTTGGAGACCTGAAGACCTCACAGGATTACCGACGTCACGCCGTGTATTCACCTAGAGTGCTTGTGGGGGGGCTGGCTGGTAAGTGTCTCTCATAAGTCTCCAACAGTGTGCAGGGTTTATATAATATCATATCATAGACACTATTGCATTCCATTCAATATTACAATCGTAATAATACAATCGTGGTAGACAGGTAACAGGGTCACATTAACACAGCAACTGTGAGCTCACTTGGGAACCAGATAAGCCGCTAATCCCTCCCACCCCCCCCCCGCCGTAATTGAAGACTACACCTCACCCACCTGTTAACCCCCAATCTTCACTCTCCCAACACACTCCCCCCCCCACCACTCCCACTCTCCCCAAAACACTCCCCCAACACCCCCCACTCTCGCAATAGGACTATTCTTGCTTCTCTCTCCTCTCTCTCTCTACTTGCTCTCTCTCTCTTGACAGGGGCAAAATGGCCGGTGGACGCAACAGGGACACAGGGAACAGCCAGAGTGACCCAACTAAGGACATGTTAACCAAAGTTTCTGGAGGATTCAGGAAGGAGATGCAGGAAATGCGGATTACAATTAACAACCTGCAAGGTGAGCAGACATCAGCAAGGGAAGAGATCAAATACCTCACAGAGAAAAATAAAGAGACCGAACAACAGACTATCATCCAAAGGGAGGGAAGGTGGGAATGTTACATTGGAAAGGTAATGCCTCAATAACTGAAACATTTGCGGACCTACTGAAGAGCTTCAGAAGCTATGGACACAGTGAGGGAGGTAG
>WNGS01002343.1:48768-60450 GCA_020271785.1 Procambarus virginalis
GCCGCCGGGTTGGACCTTACAATTGTACCAAAAATAGGCCTGTTCTGGTACAATTCTCAAATGAGGAGGCTGTGTGGAGTACATAATGAGGAACAAGCATTTACTCAGAGGAAGTGAAACCCATTACAATGTGTTTATAGAGAGGTTTATGACGAAAGATGAGCAAATAGCCTACAAGCATAGGTGGCAAGCACGACACCGAACTAGCCTCTCAGGTAGTTTCACCTCCCAGGTCACATCACAGGTCACCCCCCAGGTCACAACCCAGGTCACCCCCCAGGTCGCATCATCCCCAACTCAGCCCTCCTATACCTCCCCCCTGCCTCAGCCCCCAAAACCCCCCTGCTTCATCACCCCAAAACCCCCTGTCCATTCCACATTTGCACCTCCCCAACGATTCCCCTGCCCCTCCAACATCACACCTGTCAACGACCCCAGTGGGTCAAGCCATGCCCTCCCCAAACCCACCTTCCCATCCCCCCTCCCCTACTACCCCTTCCCACACCCCTGCCCCTTCTCTTCCACTGCACCCCTCTTACACTCACCCCCAAACCCCACCCAACCCTCACCCCTCCTATGCACCTTCAGCCCACATTTAACCCCTCACCTTGTGACCCCCTAACACCTTCCCCCATCTCCCTCTTCCCCTCTTCTACCCCAAAACCCCCACCTACCCCCGATTCCCCCCTAACTAATACGCCCTCTCTTCCACTCCCAGCACCCATGCTCCATTCTCCTCTCAGCCCTCTGTCCTCAATATCCCTCTCCCCCCCAACTTCTCAACCTCTATCTGACTCTCAGTCTCACTCTATTTCTCAATCCCCACATGCTATTCAGACCCCTAACTTTCAGACCCATTATGCCCTTCCTACCCCCCTAGATGCCCAGACCCCATTCGCCTACCAGGCACTCCCAGGCACCCCCCTAGCACCCCCCATTCACCCCCACAGCCCCCACTCGCCCCCCATTCACCCCCACAGCCCCACTCGCCCCCCAGACACCCACCAGTCCCCCCCAGACCCAGTGAAAGGGGGAACTTAGACACCCGAGTTTCCAAGAAGAGTCTCAAGGTGTGGTACACCAATGCTGATGGGGTAGCCAATAAAGCAGAAGAGATAAAAGAAAGAGTTAGTGAGGCAGACCCAGACATAGTGGCAATAGTGGAAACTAAAATAAATGACATGATCTCAGATGCATCTTTCCGGAGGGGTACCAGGTGATAAGAAAAGAAAGGACACAGAGACAGGGAGGAGGAGTGGCACTCCTAATAAAGCGGAAATGGAAGTTTGATGAGCTGGAAAATCCGGGTACCAATGAAAGCACGAGCTCCATACATGGAACTCTGACAGTGGATGGGAAGAAGATTGTAATTTGATACTCTACAATCCCCCACCAAACAGTAGAAGGCCCAGGCAGGAGTACGAGGACAGCAACAAGGCATGTATAGATGAACTGCAGAGGGCAGCAACAATAGCGCATAGAATGAAGGCGAAGCTACTGGTCATGGGGGACCTAAACCACGGAGAGATAGATTGGGAAACGAGGAATCCCCATGGCGGGGAGGAGACCTGGGGAGCGAAGCTGGTAGACGTTATTGACAGGAATTTCCTAACACAGCATGTGAAGGAAGATACTAGGGAAAGAGGAGGGGATACGCCCAGCCTATTAGATCTCATCTTCACCCAGAATGTAGAAGACATCGAGCAGTTGGAACATGAAATACCACTAGGAGCCAGTGACCATTGTGTCCTAGTCTTTGACTACATGATGGAGCTTAAAATTGTGACCAACGGTCAAGAGGTACGGGAAGGAGAATTGATTACAGAAAAGGGGACTACAGAAGGATAAGGGACTACCTGGGAGAAGTGCAGTGGGAGGAAGAGCTTATAGGAAAAACAGTGCAAGGTATGATGAACCAAGTCATATTGAAATGCAAAGAGGCTGAAGAGAGATTTATTCCAACAATAAAGGAAAAAAGCAGGAGGGAATATAATAACCCATGGTTTGATAGACAATGTAGGAAGCAAAGGTGAGAAGCAGGAGGGAGTGGAGGAAGTACAGAAGACAAAGGACAGAGGACAACAGGATTAGATGTAACAGAGCTAGGAATGATTACATTAACATAAGACGAATGTCGGAAAGAAATTATGAGAATGATATTGCAGTCAAAGCGAAAAAGCAACCTAAATTACTACATAGCCATATAAGAAGGAAGATGTCGGTAAATGACCAAGTGACAAGACTGAGGAAAACAGAAGGGGCATATACAGAAAGCGACAAGGAAATCTGCGAGGTACTGAATGCAAATTCCATGGAGTGTTCACAACCGAGCCTGAGCAGCTCCCATTGTTAGAAGCGATTACCCTAAATGACAGACTATCAGACATAGAGGTGACAGCAGAGGAGGTAATGAAACAGTTGACAACACTGGATGCAAACAAAGCTGTTGGACCAGACAAAGTATCACCGTGGATACTTAAAGAGGCAGCGCAGGCTCTCAGTGTGCCTCTGGCAATGATCTTTAATGAGTCACTTATGTCGGGAGAATTGCCCAGTTGCTGGAAGGAGGCAAATGTCGTACCGATTTTCAAGAAAGGTGACAGGGAGGAGGCACTTAACTACAGACCCGTATCATTGACAAGCATCCCCTGCAAAATACTTGAAAGAATAATTAGGCTAAGACTTGTTGAGCACCTGGAGAGCATTGGGTTGTAAACAAGCACCAACATGGTTTCTGGACAGGGAAATCATGCCTAACAAACCTTTAGAATTCTATGATAAAGTAACAAGGATAAGGCAGGACAGAGAAGGCTGGGCAGACTGCATATTTCTTGACTGCCAAAAGGCCTTTGATACAGTACCGCACATGAGACTGCTATACAAACTTGAGAGGCAGGCAGGAGTAAGCGGAAAGGCCCTAGAATGGGTGAAGAACTACCTAACAGGAAGGAGCCAGAGGGTAATGGTAAGGGGCGAGAAGTCGGACTGGAGAACAGTAACAAGTGGAGTACCTCAAGGATCGGTGCTGGGACCAATCCTCTTTCTAATTTACGTAAATGACATGTTTACAGGAGTGGAGTCATACATGTCAATGTTTGCGGATGACGCAAAATTAATGAGAAGAGTTGTGACAGACGAGGATTGTAGGATCCTCCAAGAGGACTTAAACAGGTTGCAGAGATGGTCAGGGAAATGGCTACTGGAGTTTAACACCAGTAAATGTAAAGTTATGGAAATGGGATCAGGTGATAGGAGACCAAAGGGACAGTACACAATGAAGGGGAACAGCCTACCTGTAACGATTCGAGAAAGAGATCTGGGAGTGGATGTGACACCTAATCTAACTCCTGAGGCACATATAAATAGGATAACGACAGCAGCGTACTCTACACTGGCGAAAATTAGAACTTCATTCAGAAACCTAAATGAGGAGGCTTTTAGGGCGCTTTACACTGCATACGTGAGACCCGTCTTAGAGTATGCCGCGCCATCATGGAGCCCCCACCTGAAGAAACACATAAGGAAACTGGAGAAGGTTCAGAGGTTTGCGACGAGGCTTGTCCCAGAGTTACGAGGGAAGGGATATGAAGAGCGACTGAAGGAACTGAACCTTACGACACTAGAGAAAAGAAGGGAGAGAGGAGATATGATAGGGACATATAAAATACTCAGGGGAATTGACAAAGTGGAAATAGATGAAATGTTCACACGTAATAATAACAGAACGAGGGGACATGGGTGGAAACTGGAAACTCAGATGAGTCACAGAGATGTTAGGAAGTTTTCTTTTAGCGTGAGAGTAGTGGAAAAATGGAATGCACTTGGGGAACAGGTTGTGGAAGCAAATACTATTCATACTTTTAAGACTAGGTATGATAGGGAAATGGGACAGGAGTCATTGCTGTAAACAACCGATAGCTGGAAAGGCGGGATCCAAGAGTCATTGCTCGATCCTGCAAGCACAAATAGGTAAGTACAAATAGGTAAGTACCACACACACACACACACACAACACACTCGATAGAGTGCTTATATTTCACTAGGAGATCTCACTAGGCGCTTCTGGCTCTTGGAGAGGGGCTCAACGTCACACGTTTAGGGGATGTGGCTCCAACACTCAGCCTCATTGTCACGTGCACACACCCACTTGAGCCGCTGTGACTCCCCACTCAGGAGATATATACATACATAGGTCATGCCAGGAGATACGATACCACTTGACAAGCTGATGATAGAGTTCTGATGGTTTTGGAGTGCAACCTGACTGTAATAGTATAGAGTATAGGATTCATTATTATTATATGTATGGTGTATTGTGTATGTGCTTCGTCCAGTAAAAGTATTCAAATTTGCTGGTGTTTGCCCTCGTCCTAGTGATGCTTCCCAAGAAATAATACAGAAGGAAGGAGAGAGAGAGAAACAGGAACCACTGCTGTGGACATGGTAGGACGGAAATCTAGCAAGTCAAAGTGGATTGAGGAGATCATATCCCAAAAGGAGAGAGTGGGGAGTCACAGCGGCTCAAGTGGGTGTGTGCACGTGACAATGAGGCTGAGTGTTGGAGCCGCATCCCCTAAACGTATGACGTTGAGGCCCTCTCCAAGAGCCAGACGCGCCTAGTGAGATCTCCTAGTGAAATATAAGCACTCTATCGAGTGTGTGTGTGTGTGTGTGTGTGTGTGTGTGTGTGTGTGTGTGTGTGTGTGTGTGTGTGTGTGTGTGTGTGTGTGTGTGTGTGTGTGTGTGTGTGTGTGTGTGTGTGTGTGTGTGTATATGTGTGTGTGTGTGTATGTGTGTATGTGTGTGAGTGTGTGTGTGTGTGTGTGTGTGTGTGTGTGTGTGTGTGTGTGTGTGTGTGTGTGTGTGTGTGTGTGTGTGTGTGTGTGTGTGTGAGTGTGAGTGTGTGTGTGTGTGTGTGTGTGGTGTGTGTGTGTGGTGTGTGTGTGTGTGTGTGTGTGTGTGTGTGTGTGTGCTAATTATGCCTGGACCATACAAATATAGACATTATTTACGTTATTTCACTTATTCAAACACTTTTCAATGTTCATGAATATTAACAATTCAACAACTGTTATTCATTTACGGTTTACTAATTTATTTATTTGGTAACTCACTAACCCACAGAAAAGCAGCAACACGCTAGATTTAATTTTGCTTATTAGATTCATGGTGTATATGCAAGATAAGATCTGTGTTTATGAAAGAGTAATCACAAGCCGTCGTAGCCCACCTGTGGGAGCGTCCTCCGCGGCCTTGCAGGCCTGAGTTCAACCTATATGAAAAAGGACGTCTTCTTTTACTGTTTACGTAATAAATGTTTTTTTCTTTTTTCTGTTATTATTAAAATGTGAGTATTAATTTTGAAGGAATATTGTTAATTATCGAACACTATAAAGTGAAAATTGGAGTTCAAATCGATATGGATGTGACAGTGGAACATTAGTAAGTCTAGGACACTGTGTTGCCTAGATAATAGTCTTTTTGGTCACCTAAACGTTTCTCACAACTTTGATGTTAATTATCTGTCCATGTGCGTGTGTACCATTCAAGCAGTCTTCACCTTGTTAACAGAATCAAGAATTAGCTTTCTTATATATACAATTGCAAACGCCTTTTCTTCGTCTCACCTCTGCTTAGTGTTTTGCATTTGTCAGTGTTAAAGGAAAGTGACCGTCTGTCCGACCACCGCTTGAGCGCATCTAGATCTCCTCGTATTCTCCCTCTAACGTCTTCGCTTCTAAAAACCAGCAATTATACATAATCCACAAGTTATGATACTTAGACTTACTAAAACTTTTTAAAACACGTAAGTAGTGTACCCCCTGCGAGATCATTTGGGGTCATTCAGATTGTGATATATTTTACCAAACTAACAGAAGTTAGTTTGATAAAATATAACACAATTTGAATGACCCCAAATGATCTCGCGTGGGTACACTACTTGCGTGTTTAATACTTGCAAATGTTCGCCGCTGATTTGTCTTCTTTCAACACCGTGAAACACCGTGTGACACCAACACCGTGTACCACCAACACCGTGTACCACCAACACCGTGTGACACCAACACCGTGTACCACCAACACCGTGTACCACCAACACCGTGTACCACCAACACCGTGTGACACCAACACCGTGTACCACCAACACCGTGTACCACCAACACCGTGTACCACCAACACCGTGTACCACCAACACCGTGTGACACCAACACCGTGTACCACCAACACCGTGTGCCACCAACACCGTGTGACACCAACACCGTGTACCACCAACACCGTGTGACACCAACACCGTGTACCACCAACAGCGTGTACCACCAACACCGTGTGACACCAACACCGTGTACCACCAACACCGTGTACCACCAACACCGTGTGCCACCAACACCGTGTTACACCAACACCGTGTACCACCAACACCGTGTACCACCAACACCGTGTACCACCAACACCGTGTACCACCAACACCGTGTGCCACCAACACCGTGTACCACCAACACCATGTGCCACCAACACCGTGTACCACCAACACCGTGTGACACCAACACCGTGTACCACCAACACCGTGTACCACCAACACCGTGTGCCACCAACACCATGTGCCACCAACACCGTGTGCCACCAACACCGTGTGCCACCAACACCGTGTGCCACCAACACCGTGTGCCACCAACACCGTGTACCACCAACACCGTGTGCCACCAACACCATGTGCCACCAACACCGTGTGCCACCAACACCATGTGCCACCAACACCGTGTGCCACCAACACCGTGTGCCACCAACACCGTGTGCCACCAACACCGTGTGCCACCAACACCGTGCACCGCCACCCAGTGCTCAGCGCGGGCCAATTCCTGCCTTGTGTGTGTAAACCCTCACTCGCCACCCAGTGCTCAGCGCGGGCCAATTCCTGCCTTGTGTGTGTAAACCCTCACTCGCCACCCAGTGCTCAGCGCGGGCCAATTCCTGCCTTGTGTGTGTAAACCCTCACTCGCCACCCAGTGCTCAGCGCGGGCCAATTCCTGCCTTGTGTGTGTAAACCCTCACTCGCCACCCAGTGCTCAGCGCGGGCTAATTCCAGCCTTGTGTTGTGAACCCTCACTCACCACCCAGCTGTGTTAACGCTACGGGCGACCCCGTGCTGCATGATACGTCGCACCAACCACCTGGTTTATCCCTACATGTCTCGCTTGTAACCACGTGCTGTCTAAGGTGCTTGTGAGGGTCGACGCCGCCACCCTGTGTGTCATCATTACTCACATGTAACCACGTGCTGTCTAAGGTCCTTGTTAGAGTCGACGCCGCCACCCTGTGTGTCATCATTACTCGCATGTAACCACGTGCTGTCCGCCACCCTGTGTGTCATCATTACTCACATGTAACCACGTGCTGTCTAACGTCCTTGTGAGAGTCGACGCCACCACCTTGTGTGTCATCATTACTCGCATGTAACCACGTGCTGTCCACCACCCTGTGTGTCATCATTACTCGCATGTAACCACGTGCTGTCCACCACCCTGTGTGTCATCATTACTCGCATGTAACCACGTGCTGTCCACCACTCTGTGTGTCATCATTACTCGGAAGTGTAATGATGACACACAGATAGGTAGGCGTGGTCAACGTCGACACTGGTAGATATGCTCAATGTCGACGCTGGTAGACATATTCAACGTCGACGCTGGTAGACATATTCAACGTCGACGCTGGTAGACGTGGTCAACTCCGACGCTTGTAGACGTGGTCAACGTCGACGCTGGTAGACATGGTCAACGTCAACGCTGGTAGACGTGGTCAACTCCGACGCTTGTAGACGTGGGCAACGTCGACGCTGGTAGACGTGGTCAACGTCGACACTGGTAGATATGCTCAATGTCGACGCTGGTAGACATATTCAACGTCGACGCTGGCAGACATATTCAACGTCGACGCTGGTAGACGTGGTCAACTCTGACGCTTGTAGACGTGGTCAACGTCGACGCTGGTAGACATGGTCAACGTCAACGCTGATAGACATATTCAACGTCAACGCAGATAAACGTGGTCAACGTCGACGCTAGTAAACATATTCAACGTCGACGCTGGTAGACGTGGTCAACGTTCACGCTGGTAGACATGGTCAATGTCGACGCTGGTAGACATGGTCGTGGTTGACGCAGGTAGACACGGTCGACGTCGACGTAGGTAGACATGGTCGTGGTTGACGCAGGTAGACACGGTCGACGTCGACGCAGGTAGACACAGTAGACGTCGACGCGGTTAGTCACGGTCGACGTTTACATGGGAAGACACGGTCGACGCGGGTGGACACGGTCGATGTCGATGCAGGTAGATATGGTCGACGCGAGTAGACACGGTCGACGTCGACACAAATAGGCACCGTCGACGCAGGTAGACACGATCGACGTTGCAACAAGTGAAACACTAAAGTATTCACGAGTCAAGAGTTTTTTTTAGTAATGAACAGGTTTGGAACCTCGTGTGTGTTCAGATGGATTTGATCCTGGTTACCTGCGGTATGCCTGGCGTATACTCTTAGTATACCTGGCGTGTACTCTTAGTATACCTGGCGTATAGTATACCCAGAGTATACCTGAAGTTGGTTCTGGAAAGTCTACTGCCCCAAAACCCGGTCTGGGGCCAGGCTCGTCGTGTGATTACTTTATCAATCAAGGCTGTTGCTTGGAGCTGCCTGGAGGCCCTCGTATCCATTATAACCCGGCTGGTCCGCCACTTCCTGCCTGGCTTTCTCCTCAATCTCTTTATGTAAATATTGAGGCACAGCAAATTTCGTTCACTATATTCCAGAATTAGTTAGTAACATTTTAAAATATATGCATCATACTGATTTGCTACTTAAAATTAAGTTTTATGATGTCTCCTATGTTTAATTGTTCATTTCTTAATGTTGGTAAAATGTAAGCAACTTGCTCGGGAAGGAAAATATTGAGGGCCTGTCCGGGAGTTGAACCCGGGACCTCCTGCACCCAAAGCAGGAATCATACCACTAGACCAACAGGCCGTGGACATTTGAGTTTAGTTACGTATTTAAATCATCTTTTTAGAATTAAATATGCCCATTGAAAATTACCAGAGCCTGTCAGGGATTCGAACCCGGGATGCGAGTATTTAAAGCAAGCAATGTTTTTTCTTGAGCAAAGCAAAATTTTCAACATGTGATCAGTCAACTGGTAAACATTGCACACTTCCTTGTCTTTCGTAGTGAAGCTGCCTTCCCGTATCCTCAATTTAATTACCTGTTCCTACACTGTTGTTTTTCTCCTGATGTTGCTGTGCAGCAATTTAGGTTGAGTCTTTGCCTTGCTTGCTATGTCATTTTCGTATTGCCCTTATGCCTCTCTTCTCACCTTGACGTATCATTTTTGCCACTCTGGTATCTTTCTCTGCTCTCAAGTGTCCTGTTATTTCTATAGTTTCTTCGCACCTTTGTATTTTGTTGCCCTCCTAGCTTACATCTTTGATTAAACCATGAGATTCTCATCTGCATTTCGTTTTTTCCTTTCGGACCGGGGCAAACTTGTCTGCTGCCTCCTTAAACTTTTTCGTGATGTAGGCCATCGTATCTTGGGCCGTCATTCCCCTGAGCTTTCCCATGGTATATCTGTTTGGAATTTTCTTATCTCCTAGTAGTTCCCTTTCGGAATGCTGGCTTTTTGTTTTCAGGTCCCTTCCATGAGTACATTAACCCTTCTTCGACCAAATACTCAAACGAGATTACACTATATTCGCTCATTCGTACTGGGGTCTCCAAACCGTTTTCTCTTAAGTCAGAGTCGTTCAGAGTGAAGACTAGGTCGAGTCTCGTTGATTATCGTTTCATCTCATTCTTATGGGGCCCCTGACATGCTGGCTTAAAACGTATCGTCGTCACCTACAATAGTTTAGCTCTCCATGTGTCCTCACCTCCATATGGTTCCTTGTTCTCCCAGTCTATCGTTCCATGATTGAAGTGCCCCTATGTCGTCATAGTGCCTGTAATGTAGTCTATGGAGTGTGTGTGTGTGTGTGTGTGTGTGTGTGTGTGTGTGTGTGTGGTGTGTGTGTGTGTGTGTGTGTGTGTGTGTGTGTGTGTGTGAGTGTGTGTGTGTGTGTGTGTGTGTGTGTGTGTGTGTGTGTGTGTGTGTGTGTGGTGTGTGTGTGTGTGTGTGTGTGTGTGTGTGTGTGTGTGTGTGTGTGGTGTGTGTGTGGGGTTGCAACCTGTCCTCTTAAAAGAACGTCGCATTTGGCATTTTCCCGTATGGCCGAATTTGGACGTAATTTGAAAATGGAAAAAATATGAAAATAAATTTAGGATTTTTTTTTTCAACAACAGTAAGTTAAGGGTCCTCTGATAGGTTAGGTGGGCAGGAAATTCTCATAAAGTTTCAAAACGTTATGAAAAACGTTAGTTTAAAGTGTCCTCTCATAACCTCTGCGCGTACGCCGGACGACCCAAATAGAAAACGGAACAGAACGTCACTTTTGTGAGTCGATTTCATTTCAAATTACGTACAAATTTGGCCATATCGCACATACGAGCCAAAAGTGACGTTCTTTTTAAGAGGACGGGTTGGAGAGCTACGCTCGTGGTGTCCCGTCTTCCCAGCACTCTTTGTCATATAACACTCTTAAACTACTGACGGTCTTGGCCTCCACCACTTCTCACCTAACTTGTTCCAACCATCTAGCAGTCTGTTTGGGAAAGTGAATTTTCTTATATTTCTTCGGCATCTGTGTTTAGCTAGTTTAAATCTATGACCTCTTGTTCTTAAAGTTCTAGGTCTCAGGAAATCTTCCCTATCTAAATATTTTTTATTAGTGTGTAACTGGATTTCGTTTAAAGCTCCATTCTCAGTCAAGATTCCTTCTTCTCAAGCATCAATCTATATAAATAAAAATGTAAATGTTCGTTTGTTCAAAATCGCTAATCTCCGAAAGTTCTTCACCGATTGCTTTGAAATTTTGACACAATGTTCCATTCGCATCCGAGCGGTTTTGGTATACATACTATGTAGATGTCACGTCTGTGAAGGGAAAAAACATGGTTTTTTGAAAAACGTTTTTTTTTCATGTGTTTTTCATGTGAGGGAAATCTTCGAAACCTCTTTACCGATTGCTTTGAAATTTTGAAACAACATTGCATTCGCGTAGGTGAGTATTTTCATATACCAACTATATACATCCTTCTCCTGTGACAGGAAGAAACATGCTTTTTTTTTTACTAACAGCGCCATCTGTTGCACGTAATAGCAACACACGCTACACTGAATATGTTATGATTCTATTTCAATGTTTCCGATTGCATTGATAAATTGAATTTTCATAGATTTTTATTTATTTTCATTTTTATTTAAATATTTTGTGTGGCATTAACTTGGAATTGAGTTGTGTTGTTTACCATACCATTCATTTCGCGAGTAGAGTTTATTTTTTCATTTTTCTCATTTCTTTTTTAAACTCTTCTCTTATTTGCAGTGATGGGAACATCAGGTCATTTGATGTTCCCAATTTTCTGATGGGAACATAAGATAATTTGGGAATGCGTCCTCCCTACCATTTCCCACTACCTCAAACGAGGTAGTGGGAAATGGTAGGGAGGACGAAGGGACGTGAGTGGGGGACAGTGGGGAAGTACGAGGGGACAGGGGAGTTGGGGAGGGTGTGCACGAGGGGAGGGAG